>WBNO01022993.1:34511-54707 GCA_013400575.1 Peucedramus taeniatus
TCTGCACAGTGCCGGGTGTATTCACCGATGCCCTGTGTCTGCACGGTGCCGAGTGTATTCACCGATGCTCTGTGTCTTCGTTGCAGTGCATGCTTGGGAAATGAGGGTGCCACCTGAGGTAACACTGACAAGTGCCCGGAGTTAAATATAGGTCGTTCAGCAAAGGGTAGTTGCTGTAGACTGGTTAGAAAAAGTCAGATTCTACAAGTTAACAGAGGGGCACTTCTGGAAGTTAAGCTGGTCAGCCAGAAAAAATCTAGGTCCCAGATGCCAGGGGGCTGACTGAGAAGTTAGTGGGTTTTGAAGTTGAAATGTGCGTCAAAACCTGTCTTGCTCAAGATCCCCCAAAGGAAGGAGATGGCATAGCCAGGAAGAGAATTTCTTTCGGGTGACTCTTGAACTGGACTCTGAATACCACATTTTGCATCCCTCTCCACGTACCTCCATCATTAGTGTTTTCCTCTAGGTGTCTGTACACTGCACATGTTCACGGGGCACAGAAGCAGCATTCCTTCTCTGAGCTAGTTCACCTTCTGTACCAGTGATTTCACCAGCTTTGTCTCTTGGAGTTGGTTACTAACACTTCCTATTGGAAGTGTTCGTATACAACATATTTTTTTAATCTCCTGATCAGAATTAAGTATATACGCCTAGAGTAGGTGTAATGTAAGAGCAACACAATAAACAATGATTGCATCATGACTATGCAATAGGAACCTGTCCTTTTCAAAATTACAGTATAGTCAAAATGCAGATCAAACAAGATGAGAAGGGAAAGATTACCCGTTGTTAATATGAAGAATATGACTTACACATTGTTTCAATATAATTTCAATGTCATTTCTCCTCCTCAGTATTTTCTTTGCCAAATGAGGACAACCTCTTATGTTAATACAGGTTTTTTCCCAGTCCATAACAGTTAGAATAAAGTAATTTGAAAATGTTTGACTCTTGTAAAAACAATCTGCAGAACTAAAGTAAAAGTAAATTTATACTAAACCACAGATTTTTCATTTTGAAAATGTTGCAAGAACACTTTTCAACAAATTTAGTGCACTTTTCAGAACCCAAAACTTTACCCACAAACCATTTTTGACGAACTGGCATTTCTTCTTTCAAGAAACACAAAAACCCCCAACTTTTACTGTCTCCATTACTGCAGATGGCTCTGGGTTAACTTCTCTAATGATTGCTTCTGTGCTTCTTGCCACTGGCCTTCTGCTTATGGCAGTCCTGGACAACCAGCCTCTTTGCCTTCTAAGCTGCTCTTAATGCACATTTTTTATCTAAAAGTGGAAGAGTGCTGACTCACCCTCAGACACTGTTCAGGCTGGCACATTACACCCAACAAAAAATAAAATTATGCTCCTACTAAGTAATCTCAATTCTCACATCAAATAGCTTTCTTTTACACATGAGTTTATAGCTACCACACACTAGCACAAGTGTAATGATAGCTCTAATTTTATTACTAAATGCTGAATTTGGAGCCTGAGCCTTCTTTTGGTGCAGATTTATGACCCAGTGTGTCACATATGCTAACACAGATTCCTCTGGAGCTCTTCCTTTCATGTCTGAGGTCTGTTCTGTCACTGTCCAAGGTGGAGACAATTACCATTTTTTGGTGCAAATTTTCTATTTCCATACATAATGTACAAAATGAGGTTTCACTAAAAGTCACCCATTGAGCTTGCACAGAAAACTAATTGAGATGTTTGTTAAGTGCTTATAATGTTAATTCCAGGTGGGTCAAACCAGAAGGAAGACAGGCAGGTGGAGGAGGACAGATCAGCATAGGGAGTGTGGTGCACCCTGTGGCTTAGCCAGCTCACCCCAGCTGTGTCCCAAACATCTCATGTCCTTCTGAGGTCCGGCCACGAGGGAACGCTTCTTGTGCACAGGAGGGTCACCCCTGCTGGAAAGCTCACATCTGAGCACTGAGCAGCCTTAAATCCAGCTTACAGCAACATGCAGAGCTATGAGCACCCCCAGAATCATTTACCCGAGTGCAGAGAGGAGCTCAGCATTATCCTGAGGAGTCATTTACAGTTTGGGTTTTATTTTTTCCTGAAGTCCTATCAGGCCTCTGATTTTGGATACTGATGATCTCACTAAATGACAGGGAACATTGCTTAGGTGCCTGCCAGTCCACACAGAACATCTTCACCTGAAGAACACCTCACCACCTTGCTGTCAGCACCAGAAGATGGCCCTTTGCATTGACCTGTATGTCTTGAAGGTCACAGCAAATCTTTAATTATTTAAATACTGGGTTTATAATCTGATTTATATATTAACCTATAATCTTAATCATATGAAAGGCATCAGACATTTTAGAAGAATGTAAAGAGCACATTATATTGGAATTGATCTAAATTTACATTTTTATAATTAGGCCTTTAGGCAGAACATAGCTTGTGTTAACCTCCAGGAAAATATTCAATATATACCTGTGCAAATATGATTTCTTTATTTCAAATTGTGACTTTCTGCTAGGTAAGGCTTAATTGTGCTTCAGCAAAGCCAGGAACTATGAATTTTTTTTTGTTTGTTTTTTTAAGTAACCATCCTTTCCAAGGAGTCATACATGCGTATTTTCAGGTCTTCCTTATGCAGGGGTGAGAGATTGAAATACAAAAGCATAAAGAAGAAAAGTATTTCTATCACAGAAGGATGCAGAATGACCACATCCTGGTCTGCAGAGCACCTACATGCCTGACTACAAACTCAGGAACAAGCATTTCAGGGCTTGAACTCACTGTGAGGTAAAAAAAAAATAAATTTATGTGGTGGGAAAAAGTGAGATCCCTCCATGTAAAGCCCAGATTCAGGAGGAGGGCTTTCCCCACCCTGTTTTGTTTTTTTTTTTCCCCACTTTTTTTCTGTAAGTGCTTGCATCACTTTGCACACGATGGTTGCTTTCAGATTTGCATAATTGATACGTGACACAGTAACCATACATGACAGTTCAAGCATCTGATGAATGAACCACAGACTGGCTTTTAATTGATTATATTGGGGATTCTGCCAAAAGCAGAATCTTATTCTAAATCACTGAAAGAACAAAAAAAGCTCAGGATAACCAGATAAATGTATACTTGCAGTGCCTTAATTCCTTCCCTGCAAATCACAACCAACCGACTGATTTGTGTACAGGGTTCCTAGATTTCAGTAGGTACAGGGGCAATAGCTTCCTGTAGAAACAGGATCAATATTCAGAAATATGATTTACCAGGACGCTATTATATTTCTCTTTGAAGAAACAGAACAATTTCAAGGCATAACGTTTCACATTATTTCTCTATCCATTTTGAGACTTTTTTTTTCCTTTCATGTATATCCTGGATGAAGAAAAAACTTGTTTTTATCTTCCTCAATCACTATTTCAGAGGAGTTTAGGCAGAGGTATAATTCACTGTAATAAAGCCACTTGCATTTCAGGTAGATCTGTGAACTTGGAGTTGTTTGGGTTTTTTCCCCCCCTTATTTCTTCCTTCTCTGGAATAACATACAAAATATTTTGTTTGCTTTAACAAGGATCACAGTTGGGTTTTATTTTTTGTTTTGGTTGGGGTCTTTTTTGACATGCTAGGGGTGGCTGAGAGGCCTGAGGGTGCAGTGAAAGGCTGTGGAGGGGCAAGACAAGAAGGAAAACAAGCAGCATAAAGTTATTTTCTTGCTCACTCATGGAAACTTGTTTCTTGGAACATTTGCCTAGGATGTGTTTAAATTTAATTTCTGTTGCATTTAAATGCCACCACAAACACAGTAAATGCTAAAATATGACAGTCTAAATAGCTCAACAGTTTCAAAATTAAAACAGACTAAATGACTTTCAAATATTTTTGCAAGCAGGAAGAGATGTTGAGGTACTGTCTCAACCCTGTTTTCTCTGTTCCTGCCCTGACTTACAGACAGAGCCCTTGCTGCTGGGCACAGCTGAAGCCAGGCTCTCTCGGAGCTCTGTGCATGGCTCTGCAGACCAGCAGCAGCAGGCTCCAGCAGCACTGGTTGCACAAGACCTGCCTGCAGTGCCGGCCGACGGGCAGTGGACTGTTTACAGCAGAGTGCCGAGCATGGGCAGGAGGAGATGATGAGGTTGCTGTAATGAGCACATCGTGTAGTGGCACATTTCAGAAACAGGTCTAACCAGACAATGCACATAATAACCAAAATTAATGCTGTCCAAACACCACTGGCTTCCCTTTCGGTACCTGACCCATTTCAAGATCCTTGGAATAATACTGAAGTCTTTAACTGGCAAAGTCAAGTGTCAGTTCCAGGGCAAACTCCCATCTCTGATGCAGGTCTTTGACGGTGATCTTGCACAATGTGACTGCAAAAGACACGAGCAAACGATGGCCCGTAATTCCCGGGCACTGCAGCTTCTCTGGTGGCAGCAATCACTGTAAGGACTGCGCCGGGGCTGCTTCCACGGCCTGCCTGGGTCTGTGTCAAACAGGGACTGCAGCAGCACCGTGGCTCAGTGTCTGTGTCCTCGCTGGGACAGGAGAGGGTGTCCCGTCGGGAACAGGCAGGCTCCTGGCTTACTGCCCCAGTTTTGAGCTGTGAAACCACTGCTTCACCGTCAAGTGCAGAGTGTAAACAGGTTTTCAGTAGGGTGACAGGAGATGTAGTTGGAGCACATCGTTTGTGCAAAGCTCACATTAGAAAAAAAAAAAAAATCATGCTACAGAGTTCCAGCCAAGGGTGAAAGCTGCAGTGGTGCGGTCAGACAAATGGTTCAGGTTCAGATATCTTTCCTATCACATCACAACAATCTGCTCTTAAGAGGTGAACAGATGTGAATATATTGTGTCAGAAGATAGCCTCAAAGAGCCAGATGCTTCAAAACACTCAAGGCAACCTTTCAGGAAAAAAAAAAAAAACAACACTCTGTTTTCTGTTACAAACCATGGAAGAAAATACTGTGCACCAACTCAAGTAAAATTTAAAAAGCTGCACCAGTACCATCATACTACACAAACACCTACCAAAAGGTTAGGGGTAACTTGTTCTTGGTGTATAAAGCACCCACCTGGGAAAGTGGTTTCTGAGAGTATTGCCATTTGAATCTAGTAGGAAAAGAGAGCCCAACAAATTGGTTGGAAACTGAAGCAAGATCAAAAACAATGCAACACCAAAGATAATTATTCCTTACAACTATTTACTTACATATGTGACAGGTCCCTCATTATTCAACGTGTCAAATGAAGCTTAGTAACCTGCTAAATACCAAGTCAGAGTCCAAATGGGGTGAGTTCTGTAGCCACTAATGCCACGTTCTTCCAGAACCTCTGGATTTATTCACTTTAGTAGCAATCCAGCAGCAGCAGCTCTTGGCATCATCTGCAGATGCAGGTGTGTCATGTAGACTTTTGGGAGCATTTACCTGCTGCTTTGTGTGGTACAGCCAGGGCTGATGGAGAATGTGTGAGATAGCTGACAAATCTTTCTTCTTATGAGATCTAGTGTCTTAGTACCAATTCAGTTTCTGTGGGACTGGAGGAAGTTGCTTTGAATCTTGAGGGAAAAACACATTTCACATTTTTCATGGTTACACTCACCAGAGATAACTTTATTTGTGGCTGTTACTGACTTTCACGTCTCAGCTATTCTGACGTTTCCTGTTTGCTAAGTGACAGAGAATTGCTTGCCTTGCATACTTAAAATGCCTGTACATTTGTGGCCTTTTCACCTTCTCTAAACCTAGGTAAAACTCTAGGTTTCCCACATGTACATTTCTTCTAAAATGTACACATTGTTCCAAAAGTTACTTCTGCATGGGAGAAGGCTCTACCCAGGTGCAGTTTGCATCCTTTGCAGGTCCTTTACACTGCCACAACAAGCCTTGTGCTGTGAAGTGACTAATGTTCAGTCTCACATCAGGTGTTTAGTGGCCAAGCAGCTGTGCCAGTTTAAGATGTGACCAATACCCAGGTGTTTGTCATCACTCTGCAGCAGCTGTACAGTCAACCCAGAGTATAAAAGGCTGTATAAAAAAATCAGTGTTTAAATTCCAGCAGAAAAGTCAGGTGGTGAACTCACATCACTCCTACCAGCACTTACTAATCTGCTGTCTTTGCACTAAAACCCGTGATGAGTGCCCAGATGATTTATTCTGACATCTAAGCTGTACCAGGAAGAAGGTAATTTTCAGCTTATGGCTGGGGATGGATGTCTTCAAGTGCCACAAAGCCATTTCTACAATGACCATGTGACTGAAGCCTCAGAAAACAGTCATTATTTTACAGACAGCTGGTAAACATCCTCTTCCAGACCTGGTTCTGCAGGCTAAAGGTGCCAGGGATCTGGAAAGGGCATTCCCAGGAACCAGGGCTCTCCCTGGAATGAACTGGAATTGTGCTATGGTTTTCCTGATCTGCCTGAGACAAAGCACGCTGGCTGGGCAAGCCTCCTTTGGCAGCTGTTTGATCTAACAGTGGAACTTGCCTGAAACAGAGTAGAGAGCATTAATTGCCCTGGTTACAGCTTTTTGCAGAGCTGCGCTGCTGGTAACTCCTGGTTGTGATGAAAATACAAAATTGGAGGCAAGAGAGCAAGAATTTTAGCAAAGAGGTTTGCAAACTGGTAATGGCACATTACCATCAAGTAGTCAAGCAATTTGCATAGTACAACTGTCCTTTTTTTTTTTCTAGTTCTGGTTAAAAAATACAAAAAAACCATGAAAAACACAACTGTCTTTCAGCCCTTAAACAGCTCTCAAATCACAAGGTTGAGTTCAATGCAAGAAATGATCTTTTAACAGCTTTTATTCCATGACAGTAAATTCAGACAAGATGCCTCTTTAAACCACAAGATTATTGCTGCTATCTTTACTACACTGTCATCTGAGAGGCAACAAACAGTACTTTTATCTGGCAGTAGACAAGCACAAAAAATAGACAATATTCTGCAAAAATGTTTGCAAATGATGCAGAGAAGGCAGGTTATGGGAAAGGTGTGGAGGGAAGCAAGATGTGTTTTCAGAAGTGGGACTATGGTCCTTGGCCTTACAGTCTGGAAGGAGGCCTAAAGCAAATGAGAAAAAGAAAAAGATCACATAGGAGATATATTGAACCTGGTGTGAACATGCAGGAGATCACCTTGGTATGCATCTTTCTCTTGTGCAGAGTCCATGGGTTGGGCAAAGCAGACCCACGTGTACTGAGCCTGGCTTTGGGAACATGACATGGATTCAAGGTAAAAAAAAACAACTTTGGATGCCAATGAGTTATTTGTTTGATCTTAGAGAAGTACGTAAATAAATAATGTCCTCATGAGAGAGCATGGTGTGTTGGTAGCACAGACCCATTCCCATGAAACTGCTACAGTTTCTCAAGACATTAAAAGACAAAGTGCAGAAAAAACAATTAAGAGCTACATACACCTGAATAAAAATCTATATGCAAGGCCATCTTCCTGGGATGGATGTATCAGATGCATGGCAAAATTTTCCTAATATAAGTACCATGTATCAAGAAAAGCTCATTGTTACTGATGTACTTTACACAAGCCTCCTGTGCTGATAAAAAGAAAATAAATATTTTATCAAACATGACACCTTTTCAAGGTGATACTCAGGTTGGCAATCACATTTCTTAGTGTCACTCACTGACCCAAATTCTTTCTAGGGATTGAAATCAGCTGTGGCCAGATCTCAAGGCTTATTTGGCTCCAGCTTCATGGCTAGGGGATGTTTTATTCATGTCATTACTAAAATCACTACTTCAATTTAAAATGCTGTCAGACAGTCTGCAGATTCTGCCCATAGAGAATAAGCCAAGCAATATTCCTCAAATGAGCTGTATTGCACATAGCACTCTTGAAAATCAATTTTTATTGCATATACCATTGATATTTCTTAATTTGAGCAAACAGCAAGTTCGATACTGTAAAAAAATATGACTCTGTAAAACATTTCTGGTTTAGTATGGAGAGAGAATACTAGTAGTAATGTTAGGACAGACAATAAGAATTATTTCTGGGAGATAGTTTTCTTCTTCTCTGTTTAATGGGATCCTTCCAATATCTAACTGGGAGTGGAGGAATAAAAAAAAAAAAATTCTACAAATTGCTTAACCATAATCTCCCTCACCAACTTTTCTAGTTTTTCTAATTGAGAAATTATAACAGCTAGGAATAGGCACATGTTATTATCAGAAACCTTTTGCAACTGGTAAAATTGATCCAGTTATATGCTTCATTACTTTCTATTGGTTTCATGAGTGTAGTGTCAAAAAAAAAAAAAAAAGGATGTGAAAACACAAAACAAAACCAATATTCTGGCATTTTCAAAATGCTGCAATTTCATTTTTTGGTCAACATGACTACAAATTCCCTTCTATTTTACTTTAAAGGCCATTGTAAGGGATATTTCTGATGTCTGCAGTATGCAGGACAACTGTATGTATGCAGATTTATTGGAAACCCCATCAGTCTGCCTGTCTTTGAAAAGGCTCTTTATCAGCTTGCAAGGGTTTGGGTTTACATTAGCTAAAGATCCTCAGAAATTCTCCTCCTCAAAGATTTCCAATTTTATTTTATTTTTTAAGCGAAGCAGGCATCTTATCAGAACATGAATTTAACAAATGTGTGTATTAATGAAGTGAATGTGGGATGAATGTTAAGTGCAAACCTTGTACCAGATTGTTCAGAAAAATAGAAGTAAGTAAATTCTAGGGTAGTCCTGAGGTGTTTTAGAAATAACAGAAGCAACACTTGTGCTATTTTAGCCATTTTGTTGTGGAAATGCTATCACTGTTTAGCAACTCCTAGACATCAGGCAACAGCTCAGCAAACCTAGGTTTGCAGATTTCTTAAAATCAGGAACGTCAAAGAGTTTTCTTCTGCCAAATTAGACAAAGTCAGCCAAATGGGAAGGTGTAAATCCTGTCCTCTTGTGCACCCAGCATCTCTAGCCCCCTGCAGGGCCTGGCAGAGGTCGAAGCTGTCAGCTGTTAGCAGCTGTAAGGAGCATGAGGCACAATGCCAGCTTTTAAATTAAACAAACAAAAATACTTTACTTGTTGACTTTTAAAGGCATGTATATTTCTTTCACACTTAGTGCTCAGTGCATGGTCTTACTTAAGTGAGTGGCTGGAAAAGTACCAAAGACTTTTATATGCTTACATTGCCAAAAGAAGACTGCAGGATTTTTGAATGCAGGATCTAGGAAGACATCCCCCGCTCCCTCTCCGGGCCAGCTGGACTATTAGGAGCTGGGAAGATTTCTGACCAGATTGGAAAGTCCTAAAGGTAATTTCACAAGCCCCATCAATCAGCCTAATGCTGGGCCAGTTCCATAGCAGAAACATATTTAAAGAATTTTTGATTAGTTAAAAGGGCGATTCCTTTAATTGTAGATTTTTACCCAGGGAGAGTGGCATGGGTTTGGATTTTTTTTTTAATTTAATACTGCTTTCACATTTCAGAACCACCCTGACTTACGGATTTATCCCAATGAATGGACATCCCTTACTCAAATACAAATGTTACCCTTTATAACATATTCCAAACACTTCTTCACCATGGGTAAGAGAACACATATATAAAAGCATTTCCAAAAGGGGGAGGAATTATTGAAAATGACCCATTTACTGGAGTTTTGTGTAAAGTATAGCTGCTACATCATATACAGGAGCAGTGCTGTCATTTAGCACACACACGAGGGTTCCAGTAAATGCAGTGCTGGGCTGTGGAAAGAGTGACATACAGTGCTTACTAACAAGAAAACATGTTCAGTTGCCTATGAGAAGAAATGCTATGATATTCTAGAGTTGCTTTTTTCCCTGCAACTTCCCAGATGTTGGAAAGGATCCAGAAAGAAGCGAGTAGCTTTAGAGTCTGACTCTGTGTACCTTCTGCCAAACTTAAAAAATACTCATATGATCTGAAAAGGCTAAATAGCTGAAAAAAAACATGTGGTGAAACAGGTGCAATTCTTTCCACAGGGAACATAAATTTTCTGGTTTCCAGAGCACAAACCATTAACACTCACTGTCTCTCTCTTCATGTCCTTTTCCACTTCTTGCCTCTTTCCTAGATATTCCTCACCAAAAAAACCCAACTAAGCCAACCTTCCCTACACAGAAATCTACACCACACCAGTCAGTCCTTTGCATAACTCTGCCAAGCTCTTTCCACGCATTTCAGCAGGAGCTTATGACATTATTTTCAGGATTTTTCTTTCTGATTGAAACACTTTGCACCAGTGTCTGGGACTCCTCCTCCAGAACAAGCTTCCAGAGCCACCATTGGGAAACTGCAGCAGCACTGAATGCAAGGAAGGAGGTTTGCATTCATTGCTGCAGAGGTGTTACCGGGCCTGATGTCTTCTTTACAAACATTTATATATATATATACATGTATAAATACACATATATGTATATTTCTTCTTGGTGGGGAAGGACCTACCTACTCATTCATAGCATTATACATATTACTGACACATATCTTGAGGAGGCCTTCTAAACCTGAAAGTCAAACATTTAATTAAAAATTAATATGCCTTTCAGGCCTCCTTGCAGGTGAGATCCATTGGAGCCCAGTTTCTGCATGTGGTGAGGCAGTGCCAGGCTGGCTGTCAGGTGCACAGTGCTTGGTCAGACTCACTGCTGACAGGAAATTCATCCAAGGTCCAGTTTCTGCAGCCATAAGGAGAAAAAGTATCTACTTTTGGTTGGCAGGAATTTAATGATTCAAGCAAGATTTTTGCTCACAGTGTTTTCTTCTCAGTGTTACACAGTGGGTGGAATGCAGAGGACTTTGTGTTTTGATGAATACCTGTAGCCATGGCAGAATTTTTCATTCAATGATTTTCCAGGCCTACAAGAATGACTTGGCTTGAAGCATGGGGTGTCCAAACACACAGATTACCCAATACAATCTATGATTTTTCTGGTGTTCATCAGTCCAAGTCCTGTGAATCAAGAGCTCCCTTGGGTAATCCTGCATGCATTTTGATGACGTGCATGGATTCACAAGATTCTTCAGGATTACTTTATGTACCAAGTGCTCTCATACTGGATGGCTGTTGGATAGCTCTGCCTTGTCTTCCTTTCTTTTAAAAAATGTACAAGGAAATATTTGCACTACACAGAGACACAGGAATCACAGAAACAATCCTGGAGGTAGGATGGATTTCCAGACCATCATGTCATAGGCATTACTTGTCAGAAGAGCCCAAAGCCTGGGCAGTTTCCATGACAGCAGTGACCTTGCTGCTTGTGGCCAGTCACTGTTTTGGCATCAGAATATTTCATTGCTATGCCCATCTCTTTTCCCCAAAGCATGGAAACCAAGGCATATGGTTGAGGATGTTAGCCTATGTTAGAAAAACAGCCTCAAAAGCTACTCTAATACTTCTTACCCAACTAACAATTCTCTCACTTTCAGGCATGGAAGCAGGAAATGATATCTTCTCTTTAATCCCATTAAAGAGATCACTCTTCCATGTGAGAAAAGAGGTGTTGCCTAGAACCCCAGCATGTTTCATAAATAAAACAGCATTAGAAATTTTGGTAGCTGGGTGTTGCCATAGGGCAAAACGAGGAATTAAATTGTTGGCTTATGGGCAGCAAATGGAAGTCTGGGAAGCAGTGGAAGTCCACGGAACTTAGACTCATCCTAATGGCCAATCCCTGAAAAGACTTGTCACTATAGATTTGGGTTGGCTTCACCTGTGAAAGTCATTCCTGCATCTCTGCATCCAGCTGCAGTTAAGATTCTAGTAACTAGCCTGTACACGTTGCTGGACAGCAGGATTATTGTTGTTTTTAATGTATTACACCATCAGGCAAGCTGTTGGGACAGAAGAGCTGTACAAGTTGGAGCTAGCCTCCTCCCAATTAACTGCTTGGTGGTTCTGCTTCTCAGGTAGAAGCTCACATCTCACCACCTATGCATTTGTACTTATTTCAGCTAATAAAATGGGTCCAGAGCACAGGTCTGATGGTCAGCAGCTCTGGAGTTACATGCTGGATCATCACCCCTGTGTCCCATTGCACATTGCACTGCTCCTCTGTTTTCCCCCTGGGAAAATGTGGACATCACCATTCACCTGCATTACAAGCACCATTTGTGCAAGGCTTTGAAGAGAGTCACTCAGCATAGTCTGGTATAGCCTTTCAACTCTCTACAGTACTCATGCCCATCAAGCATGGATAAAAGTAACATTTTAGAGCTAATTCACAAATTAGTTTAAATCTATTTCTCACAAGCATTGTCACTGTCAAAGAGCTGAGGTCCTTCAGGTCCTTCAGGCTGCTCACCTGCCTGGCAGTCTTTCCTTGCAGCTCACACACACTGTGAGGCCACACTGTGCAGCACAGATTTTCCCAGTCAAGGTTCAATTGGAGCTGGTTTGTTTGCATTGCAGTGCTTCAGAAACACCCTGCTTTGCCTTCCCCACAAGGCTACTCTGCCAGAGTAAGGAAAAGAAGGGAGAAAAGAAAGGGGAAACTAGCAAAGCAGCATGAAAGGAGGGGAGCAAAGCCCCAGCACACTCCTTGAGGGGCTACAGAGGCTGCTGGGCCTGCAGCAAAGACAATTTGCTCCAGCAGCAATGTGATCCTGCACACTTTGACATGGTTCCATGCACACAAACACTGCAGCGTGCTCACTGGCCACACAGACAAATGCAGAGGCTTTGCTGAACCATGTAACTCCATGCAGCCAAAGATAGCACTGCACCTCTGAGCTGTAGTTCGTGCTGCAGTGGAGCTCCTGTTTTCCATGTGTGTGTACACATCATCCCACTGCACTGATTCCACAGCCAGCTCCCACTCTAACTCGTGTCTCTCCACCTCCATGAAGGACCAGGATTTGGATTCCCCTTCTTTCAGCAGGGAAATCCAGCATCAGTCCTGGTCATGACAAAAAATGGAGCAAAGCTGGCATTCACACAGCAGTAAGAAGTCAGCTGTACTTGCAAACCATTGTTGTAAAGGCCAATGATGTCCAGATTTGGGCAGCTTTCTGCTACACCCATTGTGGGGTCAGTGCCAGTTTCCCAGTGTGTGACACATCTACACTGAGCATGGCACACACATACATTGTCTGCTTCTGATCCCACTGGTGATGAGCACAAGCAGTTTATGTTGCTTCTTGGGCAGATCTTACCCTCTTTGTCAAGTTCTTTGTTCTTCATCCATCTGGGGCAGAACTAGTTAAAGCAGACTAGACAGGGGTACAGATATAGGTTCTTATTCTAAAAAAAAAATAGCCTTTCAACACAGCTACTCCCTAGCCTCAGAGACATACTATATAAAACCAGTTTTGATGAAACCAAGATGGTTCAAGTCAAGAAAGGAAAACACTGGTTTTGGCAAAACAAATTATCAGAGGAAAAATCAATCTCAAGGGAAATACTGGAGATCTCAAATACCTGTGGCTCCACATTTACATTAAAACCCTCAAAATCTCAATTTTAGTATATCTAGTGTTCATAGCAGTGCAATGCCAAGCACCAAACCAAAATCAGAATAAAAACCACTATTGCCCCCAAATTAATCCACAGGAGCTATTAGATGGCTACAGCAGAGGTCAGAAAGGTGCAGTGCATTTTCTGTAGCTAGCCTAAGGTAGAAGGACTTTTTTTATTATTGCTAGTTTACAGAAAGGTATTTTCTGTTCCTGAGGATGAGTGTAACCAGCCACAGCAGAAGTCAGAGCAATAATTGAAACTGTGTGGTGAACCTTTTTAAACACCTAATGCTGGCTGTTTTGGCTCTATTGTTTTGATTGGAGAGGGAGGGAAGGACCTTCCTGCATTACAATGTAAATCCAGTCTATACAAATACACAGGGAAGTCAGAATAATCATCAGCAAGCACCAAAGGGATCATTTCTCAGGTTTTCTTGGTAGTATAGATTTTAGCTCTTGTCCTCTCTGCACAACAGCTCAGCACACTGGGCCTTTCAAGTTTGTTCATTGTTGGTTGGATGCAAGTGGGTGGTTTAAGGCTGAAAGGAAAATTACAGAGATTTTGGGGTAATCCTCTGAAGGGATTTGCCAGGGTGACAGCCACTCCCCCATCACATGATCCAGCTGCCCTCCAAGTACAAATGTCTGGCTAGTCAGGTGCTGGTTAGATCATCACCAACACCTCCAGTTTCGAAAGCAGAGATCAGAAAGGAGATTGCAGTTGTAGGCAGAGACAGAGGAAATGCAGGACTACCTCCAACTGCTTCTTACTTGCTCTCAGCTAGTCTGTGAGTTTCTCATCCCCTCAGCTCAACCTACCCGAGACAGGTGAGTCACTTTAATTCTCCAGCTAAGCCCTTACCTCTTGTAGAGCCCATTACAAAAAATAAAGCTGCTCTACCATCCAGCAAGCACCTGCCATGTTCCTCACTTCTGATCACTGCATTTCTCCCTGTGCAGGAGGAATAGGAGCCATCATCCCTTTGTGCCTTTAAAAACCAAGCTGACACATGCTGGGCACAGAAGCAAGCACTTCATGCTTTCAGTCTTCCTTTTCCTTTCACTTCAACAGAATTTACATTTCTTCCTTAGAACTCACATTTTTTAAAGTCATTAACCATTCTGGCTTTAACATTTATAAACTCCTGGCTAAGAACCCTGCTACTTGACAAATCAACAGGGTTTCCTTAGAGCTTCAGCCTTTGGACCTCTCTTGTATTACAGATCTGTAATACAGATCTGTAACCACAGATCTCCACTTGGACCTTCCAGCAGAGTTTACTACTCCCTATTTAGCATTCCCTACTAAACTACAAATTTTTCTTCTCTTGCTTAAACAAGGGAATTGTTTTTTGTATACTTCTTCCTCTTCATAAAGTGCTTTGCTGTCAAAGCTGAGGTCCAATTGTTCTTGGGGATCACTGGAGCTGTCATCCTCTGGAAACTCAGACCTAAAATTTTTGAACAGCTTGTCCCCAGTGACAAAAAAATATATTAAACTTCACCTTTTCATAGACTGGATCCAAGTATTTTTCAAAGATACCCTGTGGGATATAGTTCACAGATTCAGTTCAAACAAGGAAAGCTAGAGTAAACATGCATTTGCTAATAATGGTATGAGAAATCTAAGCATGCTGTATAATTAATATTATTGCAAAATGTTACTTGGAGGAGTGCAAGCAACAAGGAAGCTGATTCTTACCTCTGAGGCACCAGGAGAGCTTCAGTGGGAAAGGGTAGCCAAGGAGAAAGCTCACTGAATCATCAACATACCCAGTAAGATTTGCAGTTTCACAGTTAGAGGTCTTAATACCCACAGCCACAGGAAACCTGGACCCACCTCTTAAGCACAAACCCCACATTTATTACACCACAATGGAGGATATCTGGATTGCCATTTCCAAAAGTAAAGGAGCAATCTCTCACTATAAGAAAGACAAATAAAGCTACAGCCAGCATTTACCATTTATTGGTTTGGCTTTATCTGGGATGTGCTGCTAAACTGCTTTGGGTTCTTGAACTGGGCCTCTGGAGATTTTGAGTTACATGGCAGATGATTGGTGACATGAATATTCCAGGAAAGGCCCTCTCTTCAAATCCCAGGGGAGGGACACCGGTGGGATGGAAGAGAAATACACCACAGATCCCTCAGACACTCCTAGTTTAGCAGCACCTCCTGCCCAGGCTGGTACTATTCTTCTTTGGGCACAAGCACCTTGTCATTTGGAGTTACATTTCCAAAGGAACAAGATGCCACAAAGTGACCAAACAGCTCCACAGGCTCCTATGTTGGAGCTATGAGGCTGGAGTACAATACAGAGACAATAGCAAAGCACCAAAGATTGAAGAACCTCGGCTTTTACCCATTTTTGCATTATTCTTGACTGCATTCTTCCAGTCTCCTGGATAGCTGTGCCATCTGTGAGCTGTAGCTGAAATGAGCCTGGCCTCAGCAGATGAGACAAGTGATTCTTTGTAGCTCATTGCTGCAGTGATGTTACAGCTGGAACCAATTTCATTAACTAGCAATCAGAGGGGAAAATACAAGCAATGAGCCATTTTCTTTGTAGAAAACAAAGCTATCGGATGCTAGCTCTTGAATGTGAGTAGCCATACAAGAAGCAAGAGAAAGAAAATACCCAGAGGAATGTGCACAAAGGCTTTAACCAGAAAGTTTCATGCAAATGTACCCCCAGGGCCTGTTTCTCCTTGGCATGAGACATTTCCAGGGATGCAGCCCTGACTCCCAAGGATCAGAGGAGTGCTGAGGAAGGGAAGCATCAGGGGGATCACACCCAGGGAGAGCAGAGCTCCTTGGCAGCACACATGGAGAGCCAGGAGAGAGGGAGCTATGCCACTGATCATCCAGCTCTTGGAAAAATCATTAACTTCCTCAGTTCCCTCCCCATGTGTGTGCTCAAGGGCACCTGTGAAAAGGTTTTGGACCTGAGCTGGTGACTTTTTCCAACTTAATTCCCCTTTAAAATATTATTGATGGCCTCCTATCTCCAGCTCAGCTTAACAGATAACCAGAGGAGCCAGGGTTTTGAAAGCTTTCTTGAGGACAAAGCCTGCACTCATGCAGTTTCACTGCTGTTGAGTTAGTCTACATTAATGCCACTTAAATTTTGCCCAGGATCTTTAATAAGAATTCAAATATAACTGCTGGGGGTTTAAAATATGTGTTTTGAAAATTGGAGCCATCCAAACTATGCAGGACAGCACATCTCCTGTGTTTATTTTTATTCCTGATCTAGACTCTGCATCAGCTGTCTTCATGGTTTGGTAGTGTGAAGTACTGGAAGCCTACCAATGCATATATATATATAAAACTTCCTTTTTGGTTCGCATCAGTAGAAGGGCAGATTCTTTTTCACTTTGAGTCACTAAAAAGTCACTGTGCAGGCTAATTTGAGACAAATGTGAACACATGATATCTGAACAACGGATGTGAGGCTGTGTCTGAAGGAAGTATGATAAAAAGCTCTGCATCTTTAGGGGTCTTTGGTAGGAGACAGTGCTGGCAAGCACTTGGAGAAAGGATTCTGTTACTGCTGTGGTATTTTGGGCTCCAGGGTGCAACGTTTAGAATGTGCCCTGCTCAGACAGTCATGGGAGGAGCCCCTCCGCCATGGCAACTCACATATGACTTTGCATTGCTGGTAATGATCACACAGCAGAGAGGAAAAGAGGAAAGGGGAGGATGGCCTTGCATACACAGACCATGACGGTCTATGACTGCATTCTCCAAGGCTGTAACCAGGAGTTATAAATTGCTATAGTGCATATTTTCACCTCTCATCTAATTGAAGAAACAGTGTACACAGCTTTGCAGATGGCCCATTTATTTTGCTGAACTACCTAGGACTCAAGGATGCTGTTTAGAACTAACTGGGTACAAGCACAACAAAGGCCAGGGGAAATTGGCTCTTGATAAAATCAATTGTCAGGTATGGATGAATATCTTTTTTGCAAGGCCACAGCACCTCCCTTCTGAATTAATGAACCTTTTGCCATAAAGGCAGAAAAAACATAAGGCACACTTATTCACAAACTGCCAGAAATGTTGCAGAATTTTACAGAATTTTACAGCAGCGGAGTCCTGAGGCTGCTGTTTGGATATCAGCCCTGGATGCTGAGTGGGCTACAGGAGGAAGGAAGGGCCGTGTGCAGGTGCAGCCCCTGGAGGACTTTTCAGACACGCTTCACCTGAAGGTATCCTGTGCCCTTCACAAGAGGCTCAGCCTCTCAGGAGAATTCCAGAGTGCACTTCTGTCTGAGCCTGTGCCTATCCACCCTGTGTGTTCTGGGAAGCAAGAAACCCTCTGAAGCCAAAGCCATCCTGCTCCAGCCTCCCCTCTACATCCCCAAACATACCTGCTCTGCTGCAGCAAGTGGCAGGTTGGCCCAATGCCAGATCTCTCAATGTGGTCCAGTATAGGCTGGGAGACCCGACTGTGCTGTGCCAAGAGAGACCAGAATCACCACCACCAGAGCACAGCAACAGATTGGAAAGGGGAGTATTGTTTTCTTCATTTTACACAGAGTGGGCTGAGATACAGAAACATGTTGGATGTTGTCTTCTATTAAAGACTGGCGGTTATACATGGAAAAGCTGCTGATTTCCCAATTCGAGGAAGTATTGATTGCATTGTGCAAAGGAATAAAGAATCCCTAGCGACAACAGAAGTGTATTCTTTTTTTTTACCTCTTGATTTCTGTTCTTTTACTTGGAAGGTTTCTGTTATCCAACTTGAGATGACAAAGGTGAGCAAGGACACATTATGGG
This sequence comes from Peucedramus taeniatus, assembly GCA_013400575.1. Classification (NCBI taxonomy): domain Eukaryota; kingdom Metazoa; phylum Chordata; class Aves; order Passeriformes; family Fringillidae; genus Peucedramus; species Peucedramus taeniatus. Next base: position 52,726 of record WBNO01022993.1, read on the forward strand.
GCAGGGGCTGTGGACCCACAAAAACCAATCCTGACTTGAAGATTCTTTATCCAGATTTCTGTCATAATCACAAACAGATCAGAAATAACCAACAGAATCAATTCACTAACCAAAGAAGGGCTAAAGCAAAAATAAATTCAATTCCAGTATGATTTACCTTGTACAATATAGATGTAGTATATAGGTATTAATGTGAGTTTTGGATAACTTACCTGAATTGCATCTCCAAATCTTTTTGAAAGTTGCTAATCTTTGCTACTAAAATCACTGTATTGCTTATTTAGGTCTCATACAACGAGAAAAAGATACTAAAGTCCTAGAAGAGAGGATACTCAAGTTCTTACTGTAATTGCTAATCCCACCAGTGACTCAGGTTTTATAAACCTTTAAATGAGTTTCATTTCTTTATAATAGAAATTAATTTATACATGGAAGGCAGTAAGGATACCTATACAATTCTTAGATGACATGGTGTTTATTCCCCTCAGGTACTGCTTGCTGGCTGAGCTGTGGGGCTGAGTCTGTGGGTCCAGGACCACCTCTTGCCCTGCAGCAGGCATGGGTGCTCCTTGGAATCACAGCACGGAGAGAAAACCAGGAGACAGGCCATCTGTTGTGCTGGCCAATGCTAGCTCCAACAGGTGCGTGTTCGAACAAATATTTGACATTGTCCAGGAAATGCAGAGGGGTTTGTGTACATGTTTCTGTGCTAAACTAGTCCTCTGCACACAGCAGTGGGAATACAGTAGGACAGGGACTTTTGTTAGTTCTCTTCCCCTGGGCCTGGCTCTGACCAGGCTTTGGCTCACGAGGCAGCTTTTGAGAAGAGACCTGGTTTATTATCCATGAGGTCACAGGGGAGTCACTGATGGTGTGGGACACAAAGCTGTGGGGAGTTTAGAGGGGGCTGTGGGAGGGCAGAGACAGCACAGGGCTGGTGGGACGGCTGTGATTGCCAAAAAATCAGCAGTTCTGTAGCCTGGTGTAGGGCTTTGGCCCAGATTTTGATGTGCCCGCTGAACATGCAGCAGTGGAGGGCTGAGGATCAGAGAGCCATGAACACAGTGCCTCAGAATCACCACACCAAGAGCAAAACCCTCCCTGCCAGACAGGCACAGAGCCATGGCTCAATGCACGGTCCTCTGCAGCATCCCACAACCCCTGCACCAAGCAGCAGCAATGAGGTGGTGGCACAGGGCTTTCAGCATCCACAGGGCTGCCTCTGCCAGTTTGGCTGATGGAGGACAGAAGCTCACCTTTATCAAGGGGGGAGGGGATTTCCCCAAATAGTTCTGCATTGAGTTCCCTCAGGACTCTCAAACCACTCAAATCTCTCACTCTACAAAAAATTATTTAAAAAATAAAGGTAGGAAATGAGATAACTGCCAAGCACCGAACCCCATGAATTCATTGCACCTAACACCAATCCTAAGTTCCTGTTAGCATCCCTGCTGCTGTCCTTTCCTCTCAGACAGGCTGGGTGGCTGCACACACAGTCTGGATGATGGCAGCCGCATGCAGGGAGCTTCACCTGCTTCTCGCCAGGCCTCTGGCAGCAACTCCCATCTCAGTAGCAGTCGAATGGAAAGTGCTGCTCCTCCCTACAAACCTCCAGTCCTTGGGTGAGGGTGGCTATTGACTCCACCATTTCTGTTCCTGCTCTGCTCAGGGCAGTTTTAAGAAACCCTTGGCAAGAAACCTCCTCTGCTCTTGTCGGTCTCCCAGCTCCCTGCCCTCCGGAGGTTGGGACCCGATGATCCCGGCCGTGCCAGGCAGCGTCCAGCCGGCTCCAGCAGCGGGAAGCGGGACGGGGGACCTGCCGTGCGTGATCTGCCGTCGTGCCGGCGATGCCGTGGCCCCGGGATGCTCCTCGGCATCACTCGGAATTCCCGACACAGCCGCAGCTGCGGGGAGCGCGCCTCTCCTGCGGAAAACAGCCGAGCCCGTGGGGGGCGCGGAGGGGACCCGGGACCGCACCGCCC
>WBNO01022993.1:55433-81336 GCA_013400575.1 Peucedramus taeniatus
GCTCCGGCCGCAGCCGCGGCACCGGGCACCCCCGGCCATGCCTCGGCCCCTTCTCTGCAAAACACCGCTGACTGCTTGCTGAATGCTCGTGAAACGCTGAGGGAAACGCTGTGCTGTTTACTGAGAGGTGTAATGGCTGTCCAACATTATTACTTTCTATTTAGGCCGTCAAGCATTATTAGTTCTTCTCTTGCAATATAAAATTAGCAGAGGAATCTGAAATACAAAAAGGTGGGGTGTTGAGGTAGTGTTTGAAAAACCAGTACATCTTCTCCATGTTCATATATTTGCTTTTGCAGTATGGATTTATAAACACGTGCCTGAAGTCTTTGGTGGTTGAAAAGTATGGTGAAGAAACATGGGAAAAATTAAGGTAATGTGTTCCCAATAAATGTAGTGCATTGAAAGAAAGCACTCAGGAATTCAGCAGCAGGAATATAATTTCTTATTGGTAAATGGTAGCTGATGTGTATCTCAAGTAATTATTAGGAGTAACTAAAAGGGCAAAAGCAAGTTTCTTGCCTTGTAACACTTCATCCTCTGATACTAATTTGTCCCAATTAATTTGTCATATCAGATAATTAAGGACGACATTTAGTCTTATAGACAGATCTGCAATAGACTCGCTGGCTCACTGTGACAATACCAAGAAGTAATTACACTGAAAAGATGTCATCCTTAATATAAAGTCAGTGTAATTCCAGTACTCAGAAAAGCAGCTAAATCATAGAATCACAGATCATCTGGTTCCAATCCCCCTGCCATGAGCAGGGAGCCTTCCACTAGGCCAGATTGCTCCAAGTCCCATTCAATCTGGCCTTGTTATCACCTCTGGTTTTGTCTTGTTTTTATGAGCTATATGGCTATATTTCCAAGACACATAAATGATACTTAGACGCCATATAATCCATCCACCATATATTATCATCCATTGAAGCCAACATAAAGAAAATCAGCAGGTTTGGGAAGCCCCAGGAGCTTGATATTGTGGCCACATTGAAAACAAACCAGTAGACAAACTAAGACTCCACTCGCTCTAGCACCCCACAGTATGATGTCCTAATCCTTGAAAGAGTTTACTGTAATACCATAATGTGAAATAGCAGAAATGGTGAGGTGGACACCACCATTCAGTCATGTTAAAGCAATTTAATTAATTTAAAGCAATTTAATATTAAACTCACATCATTAGGTGAAGTAGTGTGTTCCAGTGTAATGCTTGAGGGAGGTTGAGGAGTGCATTCACAGCAAGCAATGCTTAAAAAATGCCATTGGGTCACCCAAGCATGTTGTATTTACAGCACTGCTGAGACAAGAATATTGTCTTCTCTGTTGTAGGCTGCAGGCTGGAGTCCAGGACTCTTTCTTGACTTTTGAGGTTTACAAAGATGAGATCACAATGCAGCTCGTTGACAAAGCCTGCAAAGTATTAGGTACGTGTTAGCATGCCTCAAAAATGGATCATCCTGGGTCAAGCCTGACACTGCAACCCAGGTTTTGTCTCCTGTGCCCTTGGGAATGCCTTCCCTATGTTGCAAATTTTCTGCCTTCAATCTTAATCCACCTGACAACATTGCAAGGACTTCCAAACCTTTCTTATTCCTTAAGGTATCTTTATTTTGCCAGGTGTTCCTGCTGACATTGTTCTGAGGGAGTTTGGAAAGTATTTCTTTGAATTCTGTAAGCGCTCAGGCTATGACCACATGCTGAGGACACTGGGTGGAAATCTCTATGAGTTCATAGAGAACCTGGATGCATTGCACAGCTACCTGTCCCTTTCTTACCAGGCAAGTCTGAGTAGTTACTGCTGAGCAGGTATGGATGGACTCTGCCAGAGTTCATAACACAAGGAACAGCATCTCATAGGTGTGAATAAATGATGAAAAAAATCACCAAAGCATGTTCTCTTCTGCTATGTTCTGAAACAGATTACTCCAAATGTTAGGATAACTTCTAAAAATGTCCTCAACATTAGGTATTATTTACTGCATTGGCTCTATTGCATAGCAGATTTTTCTTCAGAGGTGAGAATATTTAATTTTCTGTTTTTCAGCTTATTTATATTACAGTTCATGTTATTAAGGCATGAGATGCTTTTGTACAAGTGGAATTAATCAGCAGACTTTTTCAGAAAAAAGATATTGAGGTTTTGGTTTTGGTTTTGTTTGTTTTTTTCCTCAGGAGATGAACGCACCATCTTTTAGAGTAGAAAAGAATGAAGATGGGTCAATGCATTTACATTACTATTCAGACAGAAGAGGCCTGTGCCATATTGTGCCAGGTAATGAGACTAAATGCACAGTAGAGATCAAAGCCAGACATATACAGAGTAATCATATATTTGCAGATGCACTCAGAGTTCAGTATCTTTTTTCAGATGAGGCCTGGCCATGGAATTGAAGCCTGGTAGAGTTCAGTGTCCAGACTATGAACTCAGTATTTCCCTACTGCCTGATCACTCCTAGCTCCCAGTAACTTACATCAAAATTTGTTGTATGACAACCCAGGCCATAAATGTCCATTCTTGCTATTGAATTCCCTCCCTGGAAGAAAAATTCAAGTTCATGGTGTGTATTGTTTATTAATTCTCAGTGACTCGTGCTTTTTAAAGTATAGTGAAGTAGAAATTCTAGTTGAGTTGAAGACATTCATCCACCTTGTAGTACATCCAATCTGTGAAACTCCTACTGAACCCTGCTCCAAACTGAATCTTTTACCAGCATTTACCAGCATCTCCAGAGCTGTACTTGTGCAAGCATTAGAGAGCTATAGGTCTGTAAGAGATGATCATACTCCTTTCTTTCATAAATGATGCTGAATTTAGAAGTTCATCAAAACTTCCCCCTTTGTCAAAACTTATTTGATATTGAAAGCACAGAATTATTTGGAATTTCAGACAGAGCTTTTGATGTCATTCTGATGTCCAGTATTTTGCCTAATACCTGACCAGAAATGAGAGAACTGATTGTGCATCTGCATGAAAGATATTTCCTTCCTTTCAAAGTATGATATTCTTCAATGACTGAAATAGATTGTATAGCAGGATCTTTTTAGACTCCCTGCACCCTTGGGGTTGATGGGAATTCATATTATTGCTCTATGGCTACATGAACATATTCTTCAGCTATCCTGCTGAGCTGCTCCTGGTGAAAATCAGCATTTGTCCTCCACCAAGGCAAAAGCAGCAGTAACTTTGAAGCTGACCTCCTATGAGCATGTTCTCATCATGGCAGTGGTAGCAAGGACGACATGGGTTGCTTTCTTCTTCCAGAGTTCTTTGGAAAAGTGATTTCTGAAACAGTGAAATTCCACTGTGGGCCCTCTAAAAGGGGAATTGAAAAGGTTTTGTTCTTGGCAATACCTTGTCTTTTGTTTCCCCTTCAGGAATCATCGGTGCAGCAGCCCTGGATTTTTTTAACATTGAGATTTCAATGAAAATAGTCAATCAAACAGAAGAAGAAGAAAGAACTGGGAAAAAAGAACATATTGTTTTTCTTGTCACTCAAAACCCACTATTTCCATGCAAGGAAAGAAATGAATTTTCTTCCTCATCTCAATGTCATGTTGACTCTGAAAAACAAATTGAGAACCAACTGAATAAAGAGGTATTTTAATATTCATTATCACCATATTACTAAAATATATTTAAAATAAAAACACCCTTGAATTTCCCTTTGGCTTTATTTCAACAGGACCTTGAAAAAGCCAAGAATACAAATGGAGACAGAGGAAACTCTAGTTGTCTTGTTAAGAAAAGTCACTGGAAAACATTAAGAGGAATAATCACGTTAGGGAAAGGTGAGAGATCATTCAGAGGGAGCTCGTCATCATTTTGAGTCTCTTCAGCTCGAAAGTCAGTAAGCCTCCCTATCCCCACCCACCCATCCATTTTGAAGTTACCATTTATATTTCCTCCTCAACGTTTCAAAATGTTTCTGGTTAAGTTTCTTTCAGTTTGACATTGATGATCAAAGAAAAATTGCAGATAATAAGCATGCTTAGTAATGACAGATACTTAAGTAGAATGTGACCTGTCACTTTTGTCTCTTAAACAGGGCTGTCATCTGAAAAGTGTTCTTCTATAAAATGCCATTGTGGGGTGAATTTGATTCTTCATTCTCATGTCACTTGGTTAAAGATGCTGAATTTAAAAGTGTGTTTTTTAACTTGGTAGATACTACTCCTTTCCAAAATTATCAACTGTAGTAAGTTTTGAAAGCCAAATTACATCCTGCACTACCAAAAGTCTACTGCTAATCTCGTAATCTCTGTTCTTGCCTCTGTGTATTAGATGTTTATATATGTTTATAAAATGGAAGGAATTTTTCAGGTAGGATTTTTTGATTCCCCAAAAGGAATGAGAATCTAGCTCAGTATTGCCAAGATGTCTGCATTCTGGGATGAGCGAAAAATTGAACCTGGTATCACCTGGTGCAGTGTCACAGGCATTACAAGAGCAGATATACTAAGTAAGAAATTAATATATATTTAAAATAAAATTTTAGACTAGCATTATTACTAAAAAAAAAAATAAAAATTCTTTAGCTATAAGTGAGTTTTCAAGAGCCAGACTTTGATAAATTAAAAACCCACACTGACTCTTCCCCTGAAGCAGTAAGAGGTCTAAAAGCTAGTTTCTAAGTTTGCAATGTTTTGCACCAATCTCCTCAGTGACTTGGACACTTGTTTTCATCAGGACTTACTGGAGTAACTGTCATAGCCACCTTCAGGGTGAAAGAGATCACTGGAAGTAATCATCCTTTTGATTCTGGTGGATTACTGGGAATCCACATTTATGCCATGAAGATCAAAGTTTTTGGGTGCTTCACTCAAAAGATGAGCTCTTTTGATATTTTACCCATTGTATTCCTTTTACAAAAATATTTGCTAGCAAGCACAAACTACTCTGTAGGTTTGTGACCCTTTTGTAAAAAATCTCAGGGCATGTAAAATAGAAACTAAACAGTAATTCTGTCTCTGTGCTATGGACATTGTACATATGGTTTATTGTATAGGAGACTAAAACCCAGATCACACTGTTTTTTTTTTTTCTTGAAGTGTTCCTTAGTAGCTGGCAAAGTTTATTAAATCCACTTCTGTGCACATTTTTGTGGGATGTACCTGTGTAATATTGCTATGGCATCTGCAGATTCATAGAGAAGTAACAGACACAGTTGTTCATCTTTTCTTACTTTCTCGACACAATTTCATGCATCTAGTGCTCTGTGGTTTTTGTGTGCTGAAGTTTTAAACACTCAGCCAACTCAGCTGTGGATTACACTGAAGAGCATTTAGCACAGATGGGGCCACATTTCTGGGCCCACACACTGTTTGCTTTGTCTTCACTCACTATGATATAGGGTCCTGTCTCACTGAGTGATAAAATGGTCATTGGTTTTATGAGGTGCAGCCTGATTTAAAAACTACACATTTATCTTGCCACAGGTAAGCTCCTGAGAGGATTTGATCCTGTTTATCCCAAGAGCCTCTGGATTGACACAAAAACATTTTGCAATGGACTTCCTTTTCATATGGTTTTTGACAAAGAGGTAGGACAAGCATGTGGTCAGGGCCCTTAGTTTGTATAAACCTCAGAGTAATTTCCCTTTGTTTTGGCTGTCCTACAGTTCCCTGCTGTGTGTGCTCTGTGTGCAGTGTACACTGACTTACAGGATTTGCAGAAATACTCTGTACAGAGGCATGCTCTGTATCACTGCAGATAGGAATCTCCTTTGAATTTACTCAGTTTACCACATCTGAAACTTCTGCAGATGCACCAGTGAGGTTTATTGCAGCAGTCTGTTACCAAATAGCAAGCAGAATTTTTTGAGGTTTCTGGTCACCTTCCTGTCCCTGGATATACCAAAGACATGTCCCATCTTTTAAACTGGCTTTGCATTTACACTTTCCCCCTCTCCTCCCAGTTACTAAGCTATCCCAAGGCTTTGAGGGCTTTGGAGGCAGGTGAGGTTCCATGTGCTTCCTGAGTCTACTCCTACATGCCTCTGCTGGGAAAGCCCAGCTACCTACTGCATCAGGCAGCATGCAGCCCCACTGGCACCCAAAAATCCTTCACCTTCTGGGGCAGGGTTGAGCCTCCTCTCCTGTGCACACACCTTCTGCAGCCCCTTGGCAGGGCTGTCCTCTCTCTGGCTGGTTCCCAGCTCCCCTTGGTTCCCAGCAAGCTGCAGGTCCTCCTGCTCCAAACCCTATGGAGAGAACATTGGCTTCAGACAGGAGCAAAGAAAGGAGAAGCTGAGGATGGGGCAGCAGAGGAACACTGAAAAACATTCCCCTTAGGGAACATGTTTTGGCATCGTGCTGATCGAGATTCCAGAGCATGTAATCTGCTTCATGCCACTGCCCACAGCCAAAATACAGAGTTTTAAACCTTTCAAGAAGGCCAGTATGCATCATTTAATAAAATTACTAGTGTGCAAAGAAGAAAAGTCCTACACCCATTACTGGCAGCCAGGTCAGAGCTTCAATAACTGATGACAAGCAGAGAAGAACATTTCTGCAGAATTTAAGAGCTCACTTATGGTCAGCAGAGTAAAGGAAAATGACTAAACCTTTACACTTCATTAAGAGAAAGGAAGCCATGACATCTATTAGAAAATTAATATTTGCCAAGGCATTTTATGCCACAGTTATTTTCGTTTTGGAATACAAGACACTCCGATATCTAAAATTTTCTCCTGCAAAATTCTTAAATTTTCTGCTGTAAGGCTGTATGTGAGGCCTATACAAATGCAAGCAGGGATAATAGGAGGTAGTTTTGGGGGTTTTCACAATTGACAGGAAGGAACACTTTAATAACAACATTCCTTTCTTGGGGCTTTGTCTTGCTATGAAAGGCACGCATTCAGGGCTGTGTAGCACTACACTGACAAGGTAGAAACTTTGCTCAGAAATAAGCCATGTGCTCTAGAAAAGCTAAGTGTGTGGAAATGTATGAACAGTTGCTTGGTCTGAACCCAAAGGGACATGAATTCTAACATTGGTCCATATTTTCTTTTTAAGCTCAAAGTGAAGCAAGCTGGGGTGAGCATTCAAAAGATTGTACCTGGCCTTCAGACCATGGGCATCTGCTTGGATCAGTATTTCAGGATCGTTCACCCAGAAGTACCCTTCACCATCTCCAGCATTCAGAAATTCATCAACAGCCAATTTGTTTTCCAGACTAGAAGAGAGATGATGCCTGAGTCATGGAAAGAACGGCCAATGCTAGAGCTAAGAGGTACTTCAGTGTTTTCAAAAGCATAAGTGCTCATATTAAATCAGGAATTACGCTGAGGTGCACTCCTGACCTCACTCAAGTTCCATAAATAGCCTTTGGGCAGTGAGGAGATTAGATGGTTCTGTTTAGAGAAGCAGTTGATGCTTGTACACAAATTCTGCTATCACCTCACCAGATTTTGAAGGCTTTCAGTCAGAAGCAACAACTCTGCTCCTATTTGAAAGGCTTAGAAATATAGTGATTTTCTTATGCTGCAAAACCCACATGTGAATACATGGTTTATTCTTAATTTATGCCTCTGAGGAGAATTACTTGCTGCTGGCTGGGTTTCCAATGTGATTAAAAATAGATTGTTTCTCTGTGCTTTTATTTTTTGTAGCACATTTTCAGGTCCTACTTTCTGTCTTCACACATCCCCCCAAAGCCACGTAAGAGAGTTTACCAGTTAAAATTATCTCAGCAAAAAAGATACTGTATTTGCTTTAGTTTTGCTGAGAGGAGTGAATATGGGATGATCCTCTGCTTGGTGTAATTAACTATAATGACATTTGGTTAAATTGTTCTGTGACTTCAATGTTTCTTTTCTGAACTATGTAATGTGACCTAATTTTCTCTTGTCTCCTTTCACCTTTATATAATGGGTGCCAAATCTTGTTTTCCTGAGATTCAGGAAAAAAATTAAGGGTTTAGGGACAACCTAGAAAAAAGTAATGCCACCAAAACAAGGAACTTTGACCAGTCATGGGTACAATTGTACTTTCTCTTATGCTCTAGGGGTTAGTTCACATGTACTTCTGATGTTTCAATCCTCTTAGTTTTAAAGCTGTTCATCCAGTAGCCCTGGGGATGAGGTGAGGGAGAAAGAAAGAAATAGGAATTCATAGATTGCTGTTTAGAAAAAAATGATACTTATGAAGCAAATTAATAATAATAATAATAATAATAATAATAATCAGAATCAGAATCAGAATCAGAATCAGAATCAAACCTCAACCAAAACCCAAAAAACTGGATTCCCCACCAAAAATCCCTTTTACCTTTCAGGCATTTTTGCTACTGCTTATTTAGATTATGGTAGTGACTGAAAGCTCCAATTTCCAGGGAAGAAAGTGCCATTGACTTTACTGGGACACAAACTATGCACTGTGAAATTAAACTTCAAATGTTTTGCTTAATCACTGTGAGTCTCAGTTCCCCTGTGCATGATTCTGACTGACTGGCTTTGGGAACAGCTCAAGAACTAGGAGGAGAGGAGGGCAAAATGCGGAGAGAAGCAGAAAGGAGAGGAGAGATGTTGTGAGCACTGGGTTCCTCATGAGGAGGAGGGACTTCAATCATAGTTGGGCTCTGCCCAGCACCTGCAATGAGGGAGTGACTGATTCCTGAGTTCCAAAATTTTGTTACTAGCTCCTCTGAACAAGTTCACCTCAAATTCCTAGGAAATAAATTCCTGTGATCATCCAGACCCTACAGAAACCCGCTGACCTCAGACCTCATCCCCTAAAATTAACCCCGGTAAAGCTGAGCACCCTGTGAAAGGCCCCACTGCTGAGAAGCCTTGCCAACACTTGTTGCACACAGGCCAGATGATGTGGATGGAGTCCCTGCAGTGCATGCTGTACCTGTGCTCACCCTTGCTGCGCACGCTGCACGAGCTGGAGGAGCGGCACATGCACATCGCAGACATCGCCCCCCACGACGTCACCAGGGACCTGATTCTCCTCAATCAGCAGCGACTGGCAGAGATGGAGCTCTCCAGCCAGCTGGAGAGGAAGAAGGAGGAGCTGCGGATCCTGTCCAAGCACCTGGAGGAGGAGAAGAAGAAGACTGAAGCTCTGCTCTATGCCATGCTTCCCCAGCACGTGGCCAACCAGCTGAAAGAGGGGAAGCGAGTTGAGGCAGGTGAATGAACAGGATGTGTTTGGGATGTGTGGTCTGTGCAACAGGGGGTAGTGAGAGAGAGACTGGGGTGCTGGCACAGCCCCTTTGCCACTGCCCTGGAGTCCATTCTCTGCTTGGTGACATCCATGCATAGGAGGATGGTCATAGACCCTTCATTTTCCTGATAATAAAAATTAGGCTATTCTTTCAAAAAAAGCTTTGGAAGCTCTTTGCCAAAATTGTTCCTTAGGTGGTGAAAGGTGGTAGTAGCTGCCCATTCAGTAAACAAAATTCAGTGTTTCAGCAGTAATCTGCTTTTGGTTTCAACATGGGTGTACATGAAAATGAGGGCTCAGAAGTGAAAGGAATAAAGTGGTCTTTGCTAGGAAATTCTCTTAGTACCTCTATGCTATCTATAAATGTAGCATCATGATGGTTCCCATTGTTATTAAGGATAGCAATAATATGCTTAAATTTCCTTTAGTAAGCACATATATGAAATTAGGGATATGAGTAAAGTGTTTCCTCTATATGGTATATTCAGGTGTTTGAGTTGTCTGAGATGTGCAATTATTCTTATATTGATACACACATTGACACCTCTCCTTCATCTCAGCACCCATGTGTGATTATTACAACTGAGAGGCCACAGAATGATCTTTTGAGACAAGTCTCAAACAGATACTGTGATTGTCCAGCCATTACAAATACCACTGCTCTTTCTGCCCACAGGAGAGTTCAAGGAGTGCACTATATTGTTCAGTGATGTGGTGACCTTTACCAACATTTGTGCCCAGTGTGAGCCTATTCAGATAGTTCTCATGTTAAATTCAATGTACCTGAGATTTGACAGACTGACCACAGTGCATGATGTGTACAAGGTACGTACTGATCAAAAAAGGCTGCAGAAATTTTAGCTGGGATTTTTGTTGTTGTTGTTTGTTTGTTTGGGGTTTTGTTTTGGTTTTAAATGTACTTAAATCCTTTTCACCACAGCATGATTGTTGATTAAACCACAAAATATTACCTATTTGTAGTGGCCACACAAACTGAAAAACAGGGAGAAGTGGACATTATTGGACAGGAACACAACTTCTATCATAGGCTCAACTCTCTTTCCACAAAGCTAATTCCAGAATGGCTCTTCTTTCATATCTTTCTCTCTCCCTCCTTTCTCAAATGCCTATCCAACATGAATAATTTGCCTAGTTCTTTTATGTGAACCTCTTCTAAGTAGGTCACTTTGTCATTGTCTCTTGTGGTGGGAAATAGCATTATAGGCAATACCAAGACAACAGCTAGACTTCTGTTTCATGGAGATCTTCAGCAGTGGTGTCATCTCCTGCTAACCCCCACAGAGCATCAATTAGACCTGGATGTACATGTGGTCTCCAAACTGTGCTGGAAAGATCAGAGTCCTGGCTGGCCTGTAATAATAGTGTTATTAACACTTCCAGAGGCACCAGATTTGATGTGCTGAAGAACAGTTCCTAAGTTTCTGTCTGTCCTCAGCTCATTAAATATTTAGGAAGGCAGAAATAGTAAAGGGTGAACTCCAAATCTCATTTATTCTTCGCTCAGGCAAGGCTTGCAGTTCATTCCACAATAAATTGTACTGGGAAATCAGAAGCATTTCTTCCTTGGCAAAGAATCTGTATTCAATAATTGAAGCATCCAGGATATGGCCCACAGATTTCAGGATAAATTAGCATCATATTCTATCGAAATCATCCATCATAAGTAAATGATCTGTCACTATAATAATCTCCTTTTGAAGCCTGTATATAACTCCTATTAATATTGAAGGAAGTTACTGGGGTACAGAGAGCAAGGATGAGATTACTATTGCAGGGAATTGGGAAAGCAATGAAATAGTGACATTGATCAAAGAAACTTCGCCCAAACTTATAAACATCTGAAGTTACGAATAAATCTTGTTAAATTAAATCTTCTACTATGGCTGAAAAATAATTAGGGTATTTATTTGCATTAGTAGCTTTTTACAGTTGTTTTTAATTTGTTACAGAAAATTACTGGCATCACTGTGGGTTTGGCTGTCTGATAGAGGGCATGGACAGGAACACATTCTTTGAGATTGAAGTGAAGAACTGTTTTAAGTCATTGTATTAATGAACAAACCCAAATATTAAATTATGTATCCACTCTCCTATTGGTGTTAATTTTTAAGAAAGTCAATTAGTCTAATCTAAAAGGTCTCTTTTTTACTGATGATAAATGGGCCAGTGAAACCTCATAAGAGCAGTTTAAAAAATTTCATTACCGTGTAACAGGCTTTTACAGTGGATTTTAAACATTTAAGAATTCTCTGTTTCAAACAGGCCTGTTCTATTCCCAGCAAAATTTCTGGTATGGGAACAAAATGCAAAGTATTTCTCAGGTACTTCAGCATGTATTTCAAGGAGACTGGATGCCTGAAGGAAGACAAATCCTTCAGCATTTGTCTGGCAGGCTGCAGCTGTTGTGGGAAAACAGCTGGTTGTGGGGAAGGATGCTCCCTAATTGTTTAGCTCACACTCTGTTCTGTGAGGTCCTTGAGGCTGGAGGTTCCTTAATTTTGTGTGAACCCCTTAACCATTATCAACAGTGAATGGGCTCCCTTGCTTTATTGTGACCTTTTAAAAAATAAATATCTCTCAAGAAACAGGCTGTTAGCACCAATTGTGAATTAGAGCTAATTAACAGCACTCATCTGTCAGGTGACAGGCTGTGCCTCGGGCTAGCTCATTGCATTTACACAGGTCTGCCCTAGGTAAGAGGAAGGCAAACAGTCTGACACTTGCACAGCAGCCCTTTCTCCTTAGGGTCTCCCACACTGATCTCTAAAGTGTGTCAAGTGAGCAGGGACAGAATGCGATGAAATTTTTAGTGTGGAGTGAAGGAAAGGATCTCCATCTCAAGGAAACTCAAGGAAGCTAAAGCTTTTCAATGATTGGAAGCATCTTTTAAGAGATTGGGGCAGTTGGTGCAGATGAGAAGAGCCCTGAAGAGCAAAACACTAACGTGAGTGAGATACAGCTGGCATGCTCATGTGCCTGTCCCTCTCAATTAAAGGTGGAGACGATTGGAGATGCCTACATGGTGGTAGGGGGGGTCCCTGTGCCTGTACCCACTCATGCAGAGCGAGTTGCTAACTTTGCCTTGGGCATGATAATGGCAGCCAAAGAAGTACAGAACCCAGTTTCTGGAAATCCTATCCAAGTAAGTTACCACAAAGGTGCATGTGTGTCTGTCTGCTTCTTGTGCTGAGCTTCTGGTTAACGTATTTCAGCAGCACCTCAAAGAGCTGCTTCTGACTCCTCTTTGGCTTTGGGCAAGGCCCACGTGGGCACATTTCCATGAGGAGCCTCTCCCTGTGGATATTTGATATCATACTGGCGTCCGGTGTTGTGTTGAGATGAACTTTTCGGTGGCTGGATAGCATTAAGAGAGATGTTAAATAACAAGTGACATTTTTGGGGGGTGTTTTATCTTTGTAAAGATTCGAGTTGGGATCCATACAGGTCCTGTCCTGGCGGGGGTTGTTGGAGAAAAGATGCCTCGTTACTGCTTGTTTGGAGACACGGTGAACATCGCCTCCCGCATGGAGAGCCACGGCGTCCCGAGCAAAATCCACCTGAGCTCCAGTGCCTACCAGTGAGTAACTCTGAGGGAAACCTTACCTGCTCAAGTCCATGCTAAAATCCACTGCCTTGGCAGCTGCACCTTTCTATGTAGATGGTGCTTAGTCACTCATTTAAGCACCTTGTAAAGGAAAGTCACTGCTTGTAAGGAGTTATTTTTTCCTAATTATTCCAAATGTACTTATAGAAGCAGAGGTTTGAGAGTCTCCATCACAGAGAGCAAAATATTAGGAAAAAAATTGTGATAACTTATTTGAAAATACTGATAAATTGATGTAGGTGCTAGAAAGACAGCCAGAACATCTAGAACATTTAATAACAAATGGCTTAAAATCTCTCTGATTGAGCACCATAATTTGTAGTGGAACAGTTTCATTTACACTTACTAAGGATTAACTGCACAAACAGCTATCCTCTTCACGCTGTAATTTACTTTCCAGAAACTCACGCTTGTAAAAAATTAATAGTAAATTTCCAAGAACTTTATGTATGCATAAAATCTGTGTGCAAGAGTGGGAGCAAATACAAACTACAAAGGAAGGAGTACAATAACATTGTCTGGGCACATAGGAATGATGCTGGGAAAATGAGAACTCAGCTGGCATTGAATTAGGAAACAAAGTTCAAAGGCAGTCAGAGGAGCTCTGCAATGTTAGAATATAAATAGAAACATGGACCTGCTGTGGCAGGTGATTTAGTGACAGTGCCCTGAAGAAAAGCTGAGTTACTCAAGGCCTCTCTTGCTTTGGTCTTCACTGATGAGATCTTCAAGGTCCCTGCACCAGGAGTCAGGGTTCAAGGAGTAGGTGAACTATGAGTACTGGAAGAGGATCAGAGCAGGGGTCTTTTGAGACGTGTCAATCCACAGAAATGCACAGGAGCAGAAGGGATGTGAGGTAATGAGAGCTGGGTGATGGCACTGCAGAGCTGCTGGCTGTCAGCTCTGGAAGGCCATGACTGTCAGCACCGTAGCAGCTGAAGAAAGCTACAGCTGTATGGAAAAATGGCAAGGGGGACATGGTGAAACTGCAGGCTGATCAGCCTCATGTCAGTCCCAGAGAAAATCAAATGGCCATTTTTGGACACATGAAAAAGGCAGTTGGGAATAGCAAGTCTGGAAGCAAAATGAATTAGTCAGTCATGCTTGACGGACCTGATTGCCTTCTCTGATGAAATGGCTGGGGATAACTCTGTCTAGCTGATATTGGCTGCCACAGTTCCTAATTTCTATTTACTGGTAAATAAGAACCCTCCACCCTACTGAAGTATTTGACTATGTGATCCATTAATTTTTGATCAGGCTGTATATGTAAAGCTATGAAAGCACAGCAGGCTTGAATAAACAGTTGAAACAAATCCTCAGTTGTTCACAAATTGAGACTCTTTTTCCCAGACTGTTGTGATTTGATCACTCAGCTCTTTTAAAACATCAGTGTCATTTTTACTTGTCTTGAATTTTCATGTGTCATTTTGCTTCTGATGCTTTAGGTGCCTAAAATACAAGAATTTTGAGATTACTGAAAGAGGAGAAATAGAAGTAAAAGGCAAAGGGAAAATGCACACATACTTCCTCATTAGAAATAAATCTGCAACTGAGAATGAGATTATGGGAAGGCCAATGAAAGATTTAGATTCTGGCCATGAATCTGTTCAGTCCTTTCCAGAAGGCAAGACTGAAACTATACCAAGTTCTCATCAGCCAGGTAGAGTCAACTCGACACATATTTTTCTCCTTGAACAAATGAACCTTGATACAATCCAATTAAATGTCCTTTTTTGTTCTTCTTTCAGCTACTCAGACTCAGCAAAAGAAGGACCAGACCCCAGCTATTGCAATGAAGTATGTTGATTGCCCCACAGATGCACAAAACAGCCTCAAAAGAAGGAATCAGATGAAAGCTGGAGATTTAACAGGTAGTTATTTAGTTACCATCTCACAAAGACCACAGAACTAGGAAGTAACTGAAGCTTAATCTTGCAAGTTCTTTATATTCATCTTCTAAATAACCATAGTTTTGTTCATGCCAACATATACACATTACCCTTCTGCACAATCTTTAGGGCCAGACAAATTTCGCCTTTGGAGCAATCCCAGGTGTTGGTTTGTATTAGTGAGAAAGAAGCTGACAGAGCTGTCAAACCCCAGAGCCCTTCTGGGAGGGCAAATAGAATGGATAAACATTAGAAAGCACCTCACAGGGACAGACCCATGAACTGTTCATGTACACATCTTTTCCTAGAAAAGATGTAGTTATGGGGGAGCCTTACCAACTCAAGAGAGACCTCAGTCCTGCCTGCTGCAGGAGTCAGTAGGATTTATTGCCATGCTCATGTTCTGTGACCAAAGTTCATTCTCCTTTGAAGCAGCTGATACTGAGATAACAGATTTGATGCCATAACAACCTAATCTAATGCAGCAAGTCTTGTAGTTCTATTTATGTGTTTTGTGGATTTTAAATAGACTAAATATGTTGTTGCTAATTGCTAGAAAATATTTTACTGCCTTCCCTCCCACCTGCTTAGATGTGGTGGTTAATCTAGTGTGTGGTGTGCTGACAAACAGAAACCTCTCTGGTCCTTAAAAACTCACAGTGCAGGAGTGTTCCCTTTCAGGCAAAACTTGTGATTCCAAAAGCGATGGGAGTCTCCATGGCAACCAGCATGCAGATGATGGTCCTCATCCTCCAAACCAGGGAAGAGTCAAACCTGCTGCTGAAGAGCCACAGAATAGAAATGTTCGCTCTAATTTTTGCACTTTACTCTAAGTTTCTTACTTTTACATTAAACAGGGAAATTTTATTATGATTTTGTGCATTTTGCTGTTATGGGACTGATTTTGTATATGAGTACCACGTGATTTTGTAAAAAAAAGAAAAGAAAAAAGACATTTCATCACAGTTTTCAGTAAAAATAAAACAGTGGAGGAAATTTTTTTAATCCATCTACATGGGCCATATAATACTCCCAGTAGAGAAAGAAACCCTTGCAGGATGCTTTGAAGATGCATTTTCAGCCTGTGCCACATCTTTGAATATCCTCGTGTAAAAATCATGTGTTGGTATCTGATGCAGCAGTCTAGAAAGAGGTGACTCATCCAGCTAGAAATATTCCTACTCAAATGAGCACTTACCATAAAAGAAACATTCCCTGAAGTGACCATCTGTCTTGATTCCAGCACAGCCAACAACTTCCCCATGTAAGGTTAGCAGCATTCCACCTATGCTTTAACTGCAATAAAAGCTTAATTTCTTAACTAATCTTTGGTTGGGTAAAAGCATTATAAAGTAGAAGTGCAGAAAAGATCTAAAGCAACCTGTATTTTTGCATCCTAAAGAGAAAATAATGTGTACTTGACAGCAGCCAGCAGTAAAAAAGAGCATCTGTGATCTCTGAACCAGCCATACATACTGTGCATAGGACATGGAAATGGTGGAGTTACAAAGCATCAGGTTTGTCACAACACTGAAGGACTGTTCAAGGCCTACAACCTATTTGAGACCTTCAAATGAAGTTTCAAGTTTCTCATCTTTTCACCCCAGCTAGACAAAAAACCCAAAACATTCAGGACTGCAGAAGGAGACTGTCAGTGCTGGAATTAATGTTGAAAACAACAGCATTAGAGATCAACATTACCTGGGATCAGAGGCTGCTCAACTAAAATACTTCCATGCTGATATATTCTTAGATTATGCCGGATCAGAAATGGGAAAGAAGAACTGAAGCTCGTTTGTCAGGGATTTCAGAGAGAGGAGCAAAAATACAGTGGATATAAAAGTTGTAGACAATTTGGTGCATCATAAATTGTGCTCCCACACCTATAAATGGAGGTTGGAGTAGGTGGGTGACTTTGACAGGAGATGTGCCCTGCACACTGATTTATTACCTTTGGCTGTGGATTCATCGACTAAGGATGCAGGCATGAGACCAATGTGAACTCTGGGCAAGAACTCACTGGAGAAGGTGATAATGTTACTCCACTCTCACATTCTGGAGCATCACATTTCCACCTCTGTGTCTGCAGCAAGAGCAAGGCTCTTTAAACACTAGACAGAGAGCTAAGACTGATGAAAGGCATCTCCTCCTCTTTACAGTATAGCCAGATGAAATTTCACCTGGTTAGATTTTTTTTTTTCAAATCTCTGAGACAGGAGCTCAGTCTACAGGAACAATTAGTGCAATTAGACCAGCAGAGGAGGATGCACAGAGTGAAGCCATTGGTGTTGTTCTCCACTAAGGAGGTGTTCCAGGCGTTTTCTAGGTGTGGTCCCATGCAAAGAACACCTGTTCGCTTTTGGAGCACCTCAAGCACATGCTCTGGCTTAGCTTTGTCCAGAAGAGATCCATTTAACACTTGCTTTGCTTAAACTTGCCCTTCTAGCTCTGAACAGTCTATGGGTGTTTAATGTTGGAATGCTTTAATTGCCAATAAGTGCTCCATGGTAAGTTACTTCATGCTGTACTGTGGTGAAAATGGTGTGCTCAGTGGTTTTTCTGTGGCATCTGCTACAATCTGGTTCTCCTGGAGGTGCAGAGATGGGTCAAATCTGCACAACTGCTTCTAAAAGTTAATGTGCCTGTGCATCATCATGTGTTCTTAAATCTGTAGGCACTTCTAAAGACTGTGAAAATATAATTAAAAAATAAATCTTTTCATTAATATACTGACTGCTGTTTGTCAGTGATTACTTTGATTCCTGTCCCTCTTTTCCCTTCCACCTTTTCTATTCTCCTTTTCCTCTAGGCCTACAAAAGTGCTCAATCTTTGTGTCAGTCATGTATCTACGCTGCGTCGACACAAAAAGGGTGGGAGAATTCCCACCACTGTTTCATGGAAGCTGAAGCTTAGAAAAATTAAAAGTTGAGACTTTTGGAAGTTTTCTAAAGCATATGGATTCCCAAATCCCATTAAATCTGGTGTTAAAACCTTAATTGTAAAAGTTTGGGTACCTTTGGGTACCTGGTCCAGGGGCAAGATTTTTCAGACTTTTGTTACTTTCCTGAGGAAAACAACTGGATTTAGGTGCTTAATTGAACACATATGCAGTGTTTAATTCCCACAATTGATGCTTTCCTTAAAACATTTATAAAACCTTCCCTGTAAAGCCTTCTAAAATGGACTGCTTAGTAAACTTTCCAAACTGGAACCTCATTTGCATTAAGTCATCACTTCTGACATTACAATGCAACTCTGTATGGATCCAAGCTGAACATAAAAATACACAAATAGCAGTGAAATTGAAATTATTACTTAAATGATGATTAAAACTGCACTTGAATATAAAAAACTATGATGAGATTCAAAATGAAAAGAAGAAACACACAATTTCATAGAAGTATGCAACATCATGGAAAATCCAGAGGGGATTTTTTTTCTTCTAAGTCTCTGCTTCCACCTTAGAAAACTCAAGACTTTAAGAGTTGTAATGTGATGAAAATCTTCCTTAAAGTTATCTGTACAAACATCTACTATTCACATATTCTTTATACAATATTCAATCATCAGTGCTTCCTGTACAGAAAGAAATAGCAGTGTGCAGTATTTTGATTCCATAAATAGCTGTAATCAAAATAAACACATGGAATGTTATCTTCACTTATGTGATTAGACTAACAAGCACTGCTAATTTTTTACAAGCTGTCTGTAGTTCTGTCTCACAGTTATGTTGTACTTGCTTGCTGAATTTCTGTTAATGATTTTTGGTCTGAGCTGTGCTAAGAAGCCATTCCTAAAAAATTCTGATATTCACAGTTCTTCCTATTTTGATTTGGGGTCCAGCCTTTAGTCTCCAGCTGGATGAGCACACCATGTGAGAAGCAGATTTATAGTCACATTTTCATACCAGTAAGTACTGAATCTCCCCTGTGCTCTGTTAGAAGTGAACCCCAAAAGGACATAAACTCATTGCCAAGCTTTGTAGAAATTCAGGACAACATTAACTGACTCTGTCATATCTCCTTAACTTTGCAGTATTAGAGAAAGTTTTACCTACAGAGAAAACCTCACAGGCTCTTTGATAGTTCTTATTTTGTCATTTGCATCAGACACCTTTCTGTCAAGGGAATCAGCAAACACAGGTGGTGACATGGTTTCTGTTTTTTGTGACAAACACACCAAACCCAGCTTCAACAGTCCTGAGGTAAGGGATCCTTGAACACCTTGCACAGAAGCACTTTGTGGAGGCACCTTTGCTTTGTGTGGTTTCATCAGAGTGTCTGGGCTTCCAGCTGGCTTTGTTGTGGCTTCCATTTCCATGCTGAACATCAGGCCAGTGACCCAAAACATGGCCAGGTGATGCTCTGGGGGCATCCTGCCAAAACGTTTTGCAGGAGAGGAACCTGACACACAGCTATCATTTAAGGCCACTTTATCTCAGGAATCAATGGGCCTTTAAAAATTCACCAGCTCACATATCCTTTTCAGTGATGGTCATCAGATGGTTTGTACTCTGATTTTGTGAGCTTTTGAGAGAAGCTTGCTTTTCAGCGAATGATGGCATATCTGTTGGTAAGAGGAAACTCACAGCCTTCACTTTACCCCTGGAGAAAAAATGAGAAATCGTTATGAGGATTACAAATGTATAAAACATGCAGAGAAAGTAAAAAAAAAACCCAAAACAGCAATCCAACTCAGCAAGGAAAAAGTAAATGTTTTCAACTCTTGCACACTACTGGAGGCAGGATTTCATGGCATTCACATGGCCATCCCAAAGGACCAAGCATGGTCCTCTCTGCTGGAAGCATCTGCCTTTTTCCATCGAGTCTCACATCTCCCTATCAGTGCCTGACCTGTGTGTACAAAGCTGTGTGTGCACAGAACCCTGGGGGTGCCTGTGCACCCACAGAGACCCTTCAGTAATTTTAGTCTAATAGACCTGAAAAGAGTTCTCAGCCTCTCTTATCCTGTATTTAAATATTTAATTTTTTTTTCATTTACCAAACGCAGTGGGAATCCCTTGGTAGAACTAATACTTTAGCATATATGAATTAAAATATTTTAGACATGCAAATTAGATATGATTTGTTAGCAGTGCTGGTTTTTTATTACTTGGATGCAATGGCACTCTATATAAATTCAAGGTGATACTTCTACAGAGTTAATTTTAAAGCAAAAATATTCATGTCACATACAGGATTATAGCTTTGGAACAAAATGTGAGGAAGCTACAATAAACTAAGAATAGGAAAACCTGACATGAAGCAGCATGCTGGAAAGCAAAAATGTCATCCTTGTAAAAAATTAAGCTTAATAAGCTTGCTGAACTAATTGCTAGAAATTACCTTAGTGGTGAAAAGCTAAGATTGGTGTGTGTGTCAGACATTTGAGTATATAACAGAAGCACCCAGCATTATGACCATAAAAGATACTAAATGTTTTTTTTAGTGTAAGAAACACAAAGCTTTGTGCTTCAGGATATCAACCAGCCTGCCGAGGGGGTGAGGTGAAAAGCTCTTTCCAGAGCCACTTCTCCTCCTGAAGCAGCCAGCAGTGAGTGCACACGAGTCCCTGTTCAGCTTGAGGAGGCAGCTGTAATGGCAGCGATAAAATCATCATCGCTGTCGTTTGGCCACGGGCAGCCAGCAGCTCCCCAGGCGTTCGATGTAACAGATCTGTGCTGCAGTTCTGATTGCTTTGAAAGCTCTTTCCCCTCATGAGCAAGCAGCACTGTTTGCCATTGCCATGCCAGGCCTGCACGCTGCCTGTGTTTCCTACCACGCACTCCTTCCACGTGAGCTGGCTCCAGGGCAAACCCCCCAACGTGTCCATGTGCACCCAGAGTGTCCCTGGAGCCAGCAGAAATCCAGAGTTACAGGGGCAGGCTGCTTTGCAAAACGACACGAGTTCCCTGCCAGGGACTAAATTTAGGTGGTTAACTGCTGTAAAACATCTGACCCTGAAATGTCCTTACAAGAAAACCCAGGTACCTCTGAAAGCTTGACCTCGTTGTCCCCTGCAGCCTCTCAGAGAGGAGCTGGGCCCCAAATGAGCTTTGCAAGGGGCCGGGCAGTGGTCTGCTCTGAGGATTTGGGGGGATAGAATAAAAGCTGCTGTGATGTGCCATGCACAGGTACCTCAACCCACAGCAGGTGTCAGCCCCCGGGGTGGCCACTGGAGTCCTGTCCCAGGACATGCATGGGCAGGCAGGCAGAGCCTTGGGTTTCTCCCTGCTCAAACACATGCTTTGAGGACATTTGGATGATTGTTCTTTTGAGCACAGCATGATTGGGCTGAACCCAGGAATCAGCATGAAATCCCAAGGTGGATATATGATTACAGGATGTGGCTGGACTATCATATATCACAGTCTCATCACTGCTGGTTCTATCTGTGGTTGTCGTCCTGTGCTGGAAAGCTTCTCGTCAATGAGCAGAGGCACTCAGGGCTGGTCCAGCAGCCATTTCACATAATTTAGAAGCTGTCCTCAGACTACTTTTTTCAAGGCTGAAAGCATTAGCTTGTAATGCTTCAGTTACAGGAGAAATATGATACAATACATCTAAATCCATGAGCCACAGTAATCACACTTCTAAAGGCATAGTCCAGAGTTCCTTGGTATTTCCGTGCTTTTTGTTCGAAGTTTAAAAATCCCTTTCAAGCTTAGCTTGTCAGAACATCACATCAATCTGCAAAACCCTGCCTGGCTTTAACAGTGCAAAGATTTCAACCCCCTTCTCTCTCCCTCAGCCTCCCCTTTCTATAACAAATGTAACCAACTACCACTGCCAAACCTCATGCAGTGCAGGGGGGAGCACAACTTCCTCAAAGGAGGTCTCCAGTCTGCTCAGGGCCCATACACATTCAAACTGTTTTGCTGATAAACTAAAACCCAGGGCAAAGTCCATCTATCTTATTAGGTGAAACCTGTGAGCAGCCCAGGCAGGTGGTGCTGTGAAGGCAAACCAAACCTACTGGCACTTATAGACGTGCTCCTGAAACAGCCTCATGTTGCAGGAGTGGCTGTAGGAGAGACAACTGGCTGGTGATTTTCCCAGCCCTTTCTCCTCTTCCCTGTTGAGCTGAGCTGCAGCAGGAGGGGCTGGTGGCTGGGCACTGCCTGGCACCTCCAGGAGCCCAGTGCTTGGAGGCTTCCTGCCAGCCCAGCGGGACTTTGTGCTGGAAGGAGCAGGAGCTGGGGAGATGGTGGGGTAGCGCCTCACAGTCATGGCAGCATCTGAGGAGCAGAGAAAAAAGCAGAGATCAAAACAATACTAATACTATTAATAATAATGACAATTCAGATATCCTCAATGTATTTTTGGAGAGTGGCTGTTTACATGGGCAGATAGTGCTAGAACAAGGAGGAACAGTTTTAAGCTAAAAGAGGTGATATGAGATTTTAGGAGGTGAGGCACTGGCACAGGCTGCCCAGAGAAGTTGTGGATGCCACATGCCTGGAAGTGTTCAAAGCCAGGATGGATGAGCCTTTGAGTAACCTGGTCTAGTGGAAGGTGTCCCTGCCAATAGCAGGGGTGTTCATACTGGATGATGTTTAAGGTCCCTTCCAACCCCAAATGACCTACCATTCTATTTTTAATCACTTTTTTGGGGTTCAAAAACATTTTGTATGTGGTGAAGCTGAGAGGCAGAGGAGGCCAGACAGCCCCTTTAGGTCCCACCCTTTGCCCTAGAGGGCAGCTGGAGAGGAAGAGCAACAGGGTTGGAAAGAACTTTCCACAGCTTTCCCCTTTGCCAAAAGACCATGGAGCTGTCCCCAAACTGATGACATCCCTAGCCACCAGCAGCCCCTGCTGGAGGCCTTCAGGCTGGTAACCTGGCCACTGGGTCATTGGGATTGGCAACAACCACTATTCCATCACAGCACCCCTCTCTGAAAATCCACTTGTGCTGCTCAGCCTCTCATTCCTTCACACAGATTTGTCTCCATGAAAACTTGTGGGGCCATTTCTCCAATACTTCTCACCAAGCCACATTTTGCTCTGATTCCTGCTTCATTAATTCCTCCAGAAGTCCCAAACAGACTCTATAACAGAGGAATATTTCCATTTTTCTCCTCTGATAAAACTGCGAAGAGAATGTATTCCTTTATATTGACCCCTCTCTGCCTCAACAAGAACAGCGTTGTCTGCAAAAATAAACTGCACATCTGGTGTGATGTATGCAGCCAACCTATCATTCTTTGTTATTTTTTGTAGCATTTTTCTCATCTGTGACTAAGGCAGGATGGGTTATGGCACGGTTAGGAGCATTGGCCCTTTTCTGCCTGGAACAGAGAGGGGACAGGCATGTGGAGGAGACTCCATGCCTGCGAAAACCCAAAGCAGAAAGTCAAATTCTACTTAAGCAAACTGAACTCTTTGAGTTGAATCCTTTGCTTGAGCAGCAGCAAAATACTCCACTGAGCTCAGCTGGGAAGGGAAGCACCCTGAAAAGCCCACAGAGCAAGGAATGCAGTGCAGTGGGTTTGGCTGAGCACAGAACGAGGCCAGGGCACTTCCATGGAGTCAACCAGCAGGCAGCTGGAGCTCATCCTCCTTCCCTGCGGCTGGCACATGGCGCACGGGCAGTGCCAGGGCTGCCAGGACAGCCCCTCTCTCCGGTACCTGTCTGCTCCCTCGGCGCTGGAGCGGCCGCGGCGCCTCCCGGCAGGGATGCTGGGGGTGCTGGGCATGCTGGCGGTGCCGCCGGTCCCTCCGCACCGAGGGCGGGTTCCCATCTCCTCGCACCGTCGCTCCCATCTCCCCGAGCCGGCCCCGCTCTCTGCCCGCAGCCCCTCAGCTCTCCCTTCAGGGCCCTGTTCTCCCTCTCCAGCTTGTTGATCTGGGAGCGCATCTTGCGGATGGCCTGCAGGAGGTGCGTGTTCCCCTCCATGGCCTCCTGCCCTGCCGAGCCGCTCCTCAGGCGGCCGCGGGCAGGCCCGGCCCTTAAAGGCCGCAGGACAGCGGGAGGCCCTCCCCTCACGGGCAGATCCCGGCCCGCAGGGCTGGGCCGCGCTGTCGAGGTGCCGAGAGAGGGCCATGATTTATTCATGCGGGGCTCGCGTTTCAGAGCAGAGCTGGCCTCTCCCCGCCGCACAAATCACTGTCTGCGCGGCCCAGGAGAAACCCGCCCGCCCGTCCTTTACAGAGCCCATTTCCTTTGGTTTGCCCAAAAAGGCCAGTGATCACCTCCATGGCACAGAGAGGGAGCCCCCCTTTGCTGGGCAGCAATTCATCCCTTCCCTAACGCAGGGCGATTTACACTTTTTTTGCTCTGTGTAGCTGGAATTTCAATTCCAGAATTAGTAATTTCTCTCAGGAAGATTAAATTTCTAAATGAAAGTTGATACAGTGCAAGAACCCTGCTATTAACAGCACATGGCAGCAGCTGTGATGGACAAGCAGGTACACCAAAGCTCTCCTGGAAGGCTGCAGCAGAGCCTGGGCCCCCTCTGGGCACCCAGGGAGGCTCCTTAGAGTGGAGCTCTGGCACCAGCACCCAGGAGTGTAAGGAGAGACAGACCAGGCATGATTCTTAACATTAGCAAGAGAAACACAATCCCCTGTATTTCTCTCATCACTGAGTCCCTAAAGCCATCTTCCTTCTGGCAGTAAGATGCAAAAACCTGTGGAGCAGTCTTCCCACTCCCCAAAACCTCCTTCAAGATACAGAGCTGAGAGTGCCAGAGAATCAACAGGGAAATAATTTAACACACCGTTTGCTTTGAGGTCCTTCACTTCCCAATAGCTCAACAGTGACTCAGGAATAACTGAAAGAGGAAAAAAACCTATTCCATTTGTGTGCATTTCCCCACTCTGCTGCTGGAGGCTGGAGGAAGAAAGAAAAACTGTTGTGAGATGCTTCAAACATGAGATGACTCAGTCTTTGTTTTTCCAGAGGTGTCAGAAGGGCTCTATGGGAGGGGTGCTGCTGCCCAGCACCAGCCCTGCTGTCACCTCCTGGGAACCTCTCCAGAGGGCTCTGCATGGTTCAGGCTGCAGGCAGAGAGGTGAAATGACTGTGAGTTCTCAGGCTGCGGATGAAGCCCACAGCACCCATGCATTTTTCTTGGGCTTGGACCCAGGTTTAAATAACAGTGTAGGTGCCCCTGTGCTGGGGATAACGTGTAGGGAGCATTGTGGGTCTATTTCTCCTGCACCTGACAGGTTTGGCTGGATGGGACACTTACCAGCTCAGCAATTGGCTTACCCCAGCTGTAGCTGCAGACATCTGCTCCTCTCATCCCACGCCTGCTGCTCCTCTGGAACCAGACTGGAGCAGGCACAGACCTTTTGATGCACCAGAAACATCTGAGGAAATGACTTTTGTCTTGTAACCCTGTCCAGCTGCACCTGTGGAAAGGGCCAGATGACTCAGGAGTTTTGGACAGTGAAAACCTGGCAAAGCTGCTTTTGCCCCTGGGCTGACCAGAGTGTTCCCTGAAAGCAGAAAGAGCCCATGCACCCAGCCTTGTTTTCTGTAAATTCAGTGGGGTCCGAGATGTGTGCTTACCCTGCCAGCTCCTGGATGCTGCAGGGAAACATGCTGGGTGTCTCTTAGCCATGGCACACTTGCAGGCTGCAGATTTTGGTGAGCTTATCTTCAGTGTGCCTTCCTGAGCCTACTGCAGACACCTATGACTGTGTGGGTTTTGCTATAAAATACTTCAGCTTTGACAGAAGGGGCAATTTCTCACCCCTGAGATGCTTCAGCAAGTTGTCCGTGTTAGGATATGGACCCAGGTAAAATTGTTTTCACCCTCAGTCAGATCCAAAGCTCTCTGCTAGGACCCCATAGCAATATCTCTGTGTGGCTGCTGGTGGATGTGCTCCATCTCAGTGGGTTGTACAAACAGCATACCAAAGAGTACTGCAGCAGAAAACCTGCAAACAAAACACAAAAACCTTGTGGAGCATCTTCATCCAGTGGGGAACTCAGCTCTTTATTCTGCCCCTGCCCAGCAGGGTGACATGCAGCAATGTGCGCAGTGACATGCAGCACTGTGTGTGTGCAGTGACATGCAGCACTGTGTGTGCTGGGTGACATGCAGCACAATGAGCAGTGACATGCAGCACTGTGTGTGTGCAGTGACATGCAGCACTGTGTGTGCAGTGACATGCAGCACTGTGTGTGCAGTGACATGCAGCACTGTGTGTGCTGGGTGACATGCAGCACTGTGTGTGCACAGTGACATGCAGCACTGTG
>WBNO01022993.1:81702-237510 GCA_013400575.1 Peucedramus taeniatus
GCAGTGACACAGCGCTGTGTGTGTGCACAGTGACATGCAGCACTGTGTGTGCAGTGACATGCAGCACTGCGTGTGCACAGTGACATGCAACACTGAGTGTGCACGGCTGCTGCAGGGGCTCCCTGGGGAAGGGCTGCACTGAGAGCTGGGAAGGGACAGTGTGAAAACTGCCACCAGCAGGAACAGCACCTGCACAGCCATCACCACTGCTGTACAGCTTTTGTAGCTGTCTCACTTGCCAAATCCCTCTTGCTCCCCCTGAGGTTAGTGAGATTAAAAAAAAAATCAAAAATAACTAATTGCTACTCCAGTACAATGATTTTTTTTAGCATACCACAACATTTTGTCCTGGAAAATCCATCAGCAGCAGGTGTGTGGATGTTTTCTGTGACATGCTGCAGCTGGAGGTGTGTCCTGCCTCCCAGTGGCATGGGAGTCCCTGTGCAAAAAGACAGAGCCTCCCTTTTCTGGGGCTAAACCCAACCAACAGAGCACAAGTACTGGCATTGCATCTCCAGCCATGCTAGGATAGGATGGGGGAGAAGCTCAGCAGCCCACCTGCCCCAACAGGAAATCCTGGGGAATAGAACAGCTCACAGGTCCCTCATCTCAGCAGCAAACCTGAAGCCCAGATCTCTGTCAGGGCTGGAGTCTCCAGGCACGTTTGCTGCTAATCAGCCTTGAATGTCAGCAGCACTGGATAAATGCATCCTGTAAAAAATTACCAGGCAAAAGTGTAACAGCAGCTCTGCTCAGGATCAATGCCAAACCTTTACAATTCTCATTGTGCAAGAACATTGCTGTGTCCTGAGTCCTTGCTTGATTTTTGACTTTGACATGTTTTGTGCTCCATTGTGGGGCAAAAGAGCCTGATTATCCTCTGGATCTGGCTGTACAACTTAAGGTAGTAAAAAATAATATTTCAGTGGCTTTAAAAATTAACAAGATTTTGTGTGTGTGTGTGCTGATTCTGTTTTGCTGACACACTTCTGATGATTTTCCTTCTGTACATCTAAAAGGACTGAATACGTTTAATGTCCAAATTTGATCCCATATTGGCCTTCTCTTAGTGGCGTCTCCATTTAAATGGTAGAGAGGTGAACAGTAAATTTAAGAAGCATACTTATCTTTTTTTCCAGTTTCATTTCTCCCCTTTCATTCTTCTCAAAGTTGAGACATTTAGACCTTTATGCCTTTAAATTATCCCTATGCTTTACTTGGCCTAATCCATTGCCTGGGGCTCAGCAGCAGGTTTGAGACTGATGCTCAACTTGAATGCATTTTCTTCTGAGCACTCAAATAACAGCTTGAATGCAGTGGGACACTCAAGCCTGCAAGGCCCTTCCTCACCTGAGCCCAGCATGCTGGCAGCCACATCAGTGTCCCCACAGGTGCTGCTCTGCCAGGCCAGGTCACATTTTGCTTTAGATGCATTTCACCTGCAAATGTGCATCCATGTAAAGAAATGCATCCTTCTTGTGAGGAAAGGATTTGACAGAATAGATTTTGCAGCAGAAATTGTAAATGTTCTGATAATTGGGCAAATGGCCCAGTCTCTCAAGTTTGCTGGTCATCTCTGTGTTCAATGCAGTTTCCTGGCCATGCACTCCCTGGGGAAGGTGCTGCTCTCAGTCCCCAGCCTGGGTTCACCCCCAAAAAGGTCCATCCATCCCAGCAGGGCCACTGCTCCTTCCTCGAGTCAGTCTGGGCTCCTCGCCAGAGCTGAGCTGCCACAGCAAAGGCAGCTACAGGAGCTTGTACCAATATCTGCAGCAGTGCCTCAAGCTTTCACCAGGGCAATCAGCTAATTACTCACCGACTAGAATAATTACAGGGCTGTTTGGAGCACCCCCTGTTTTAGCTATGGGGGTACCTCCCCCTCCTCTGAGCTGGCACCACTCTGTAGTCAAACAGAGGAGCCTGGAGGCCCATTGTGGTACATTCCCACAGATACAAATGCTGAAAAATATCCATTCTTATTCTGAAAAGTGTGGCTTTTAGGTCTTACCGATTGCACAGCTGAAACCTGCCATTCCTAAGCCCCTTCTGAAGGACAGGAGGGAGAGCAAAAAAATGCATTTGCTTACTTTTAACAAAAGATACAATATTTATATAATCCTTATTCTTTACTTTTTAACAGGCCCATAGAAAGTGGCATTGAGATCTGCAGAACCCATGTGATGCTGCAGTGTCAGCTGTCACCCACTGTGTTTGGCTAAATAAAATCTGTAACAGAATTGAAATGAAAACAATATACAGCTCACATTTTGTGTGCTGGTGTTGGGACACCCGTGCGGGAGGGTGCCAGTGCTACCATGCCAGCAGGTAGCACGGAACCACAGCCCAGCCAGGCCGGTTTTCCCGTGTGTAAAAGGGCTCCCGTGCAGGGGGAGCTCTGCGGCAGCGCAGGGCGAGGCGGGCACGGCGCTCCTGCCCCAGCAGCGCATCCCTGCCCGGGCTGAGCCAGCGCCGCTGTCCCGCACGGAGCCGCCTCTCCGAGCGCCACCCGCTCGTGTGTCACACGCACACCGTGAGCAGGGCTCGCACGTGTCACCTGCGTGCAGAGCTCTCTTCTGAGCGCCCTCCGACAGCCACCTCCCGGCAGAGCGACAAGGACGAGCCCAGGAAGGAAACACGGATCTGCAGGGATGCTCTGTCTGACATGGAAATGGGAAAAGGAAGGGCTCCAGCGGAGTGGGAGGGGGACACGGGACAGGGGGACACGGGACAGGGGCTGCCTTCGGGCACGGTCCCGAGCAGCGGCAGCACTCAGAAGGGAATCGCCCCCAGCCTCGCGTGTAGCCGGGAGTCAGCGGGCAAACCTGGCCGCTCGGCCTGCTTGAAGGAGACCTTGCCTTCCTCATGACTAATTAAACTCTCCCTCGCAACCGCGGCCCAGTGCGGACTCGCTCGCAGCGAGGCGGTTGTGGGGAGCGAGCTCCACAACCTCCTAGAAACAAGATGGCAAAAATCAATTATATGTGCAAAGCATTCTCGGGTTTCAACATCTCATTAGGTAATGATGGCACAGAGTTATCTGATTAGTCTGTTAAAAGGTAATTGTTTAACTTATTAATGTCTGCTAAGCATCCTTTTCCTTTTGCAAGGACCGTTTGCCTGACTGCCTTAACTCCAACGTGCATGCAGAAAATCCCACATGACCCATATTAAACGAAGCTTTGATTTTGAGCATTCAAGGTTTCTGAAAGGGGTCTGAATTCCAGCAGGGGATGCTCAACACTTGAAAAACCAGGCTTAACCTGAAAATGAGAAATAGAAACACCAAGATACATGAGTCACATCTGAAAACCTTGGCTATAGTTTTGGACTGAGCTGGCAAGAAGTTTGGCTACAAAAATATTTCAGACTTTTAAGAAGGCACTTTAGGTGTCCATGTTGAATTTCCAAGGCTCTATCCCTTTAAATGGATCCTCAAGATAGTGTGGAATAATCAGAATTAGTCCCTTTTATGCCAGCCCCCTGCAAGCACAACATATGCTACAGAGTACAAACTCATGCCTCATGCAAGAGAATCTTTATGCTCAGCTGGAGATTTTCATAATGAGGAGCTTGCAACTGGGCCCAAAGTTACCTGCACAGAGCTTGCAATAGCTTTCAAATTAAAACAAGCCCTCACTCATGGGACAGAGCATCATGATTACAGAGCAGTCCCAAGCACAAAACATGACCTAAAATTATTATGATTAATAATAATAATAATAATTTCTTAGTCTGCTTTCTTTTCTCAAGCAAAAAATCCCATATAAAATGTGAGTATATTTGAAACCCTGTAGCTATAAGGTATCTCACCACAGGCAATCTGTGCAATGACATCTAAATCATAACTACAGGGAACATCACATGGCATTTGCAGGTCACAAAAGTGTATCACAGTATAAGTAACACCCTCACAGCTGTCCCTAACAAAAGGTGAGTGACTACAGCTAACTGAAGCAGCACAGGGGGAGCACAGCTTAAGAAGCACACTGAAAATGCAGCTTCTGTAAGATGAGGTGTAGTTAATAGGGAAAAAAGAAACATGCTGCTATTCATGGTGAGATGTTTATACTGAGAACTTCAAGATGCTCTAGTGACTTATGAAAAACCTCAGCCTGGACAGAGATGTCAGTAATTATGATTTGCACTTTTGCATTACTGAGAATTTTCTAAAAATACCTGTACATTGTCAACTCAATGAAACATTACAAACCATGCACATATCTCGTGTAGGCTTTGACTCCCAGCTTCAAGGGCACTCATTACTCTGACTCCCACCTGGCTGTGCCTCAGAGATGCTCTTGAAGGCACAGGACATGCCCAGAGCTGATCCAAACCTCTGTTGGGTACAGCTTCCCTGAGGGGCAGCAGCACCTCCTCCCAGTGCTATGAGCCAGCACTGTTTGGGTGCCAGTGTTTTTGCATCTTGAGGCCACAGTGTGAAATACACACACCACTTACTGACTAGGAGGCTCTCCCAGATGAGCTCTTTACCATCCTGCCTTAAAACCACTCAATACTCTCTTGGCCTGATAATCTACATGCTGTGGCAGCTTTCCCCTAACACTGCTGGTTCCACTGTACTTTTACTTTTTTTCCCATCTCCAAATGCTCCAACACATGCCTGGAAGGTAGGAAAGTTACTTGATATTTTCCATAGCTAATATTTCACCAAGGAACTGTGCTGGATTTTTCTTGAAAAGAATAATAATGTTCTCATTTCCTCCCCCAGCTGCCCAGCAAGCTGACAGCTCCCCAGAGCTGCTCTCTGTGGACTGCAAACAAGAACAGGCTGGAAGGGCCCGTGCAGGGAGAGCTGTGGGCACCCAGACTGGGGTCTGCATGCTCTGCCACTGGCCATGAGCCCACCCTGGGCTGCCAGGGGCTGGCTCAGCCCCAGCACAGCCAGAAGGACCAACCTCGTTTGGAACAAACTCTGTGCATCCCTGGTTTAAGTAATTTTGAAAGAAAAGCATCAATTTGGCATTTCCCAAAATTTCCCCTGCTTTTCCCAACTAAAACTGGTTATTCTGTTCAGTTTTAATAAGCAGATAATTTCAGTTGTGTTTCCCAGTAGGAAGGATTCTGTGTTTGAAGTACAGGAGAGGTCAGTCTGGAAGGAGGCAGTGGAGCAGAGCTGGGTGAATGGCCATTGCACAGGGTTTGGAACAAGGCTGGGGAGATTATGATCCTGAGTCCCTGTGATCCAGTGTCCCAGCCTTGACAGCTTGGACTCTGCACTGCTCCAGCACCTCTGATCTTGGGGAAGTCCCTACCCACTGTCCCCAGCTCTGTGTTCACACTTTGATCTTCCACGAGCCGTGCTCTGCTCCCATCACTTGGGAGCTGAAGCCAAGCAGGGGCTCTCCTGTGGGCAGCTGGTCCATGGCATCTTGGCAGCCTAAGAGACCCCCAAGGAGGTTTTCTCTCCACTGTTGCAGTGTGTCCTCACCAGAAGGGGACCTTGCCCTTCCTTGTTAGGATGTGTGTACTTGGGGTCAAAGCAAAAGCAAAAGAACCTCAAACAAAACAACAAAAAAGCCCTTCCACTCCATGCTGTGGCTTCCAGAGAGCAAAGTGATGGCAGAAGGAGCAGGAAACCCGTGTGGGGCCAGGTGGCTTGTGCCAAGTGGCTCCTGTCCAAGCAGCTCTTGTGAAAGCAGAGGGGATTCAGTAATGGTGAAGCTGAAGGTCCTTCCCAGTCATGGCTGCAGTTCTACATGGACTTGGCTGTTCTTTGCCTTTCTGATTTGTTTTTATTTATTTCAAAGCAATTCTCTTAAATGAGAATTGCATTCTAGTTTGTTTGGGTTTTAAAATTTTCTTTTTCTACAGATTTGAATGCTTTCCTCCAATCCCATTTCTTTGTTCTCATTTGATATTTAACATCCTTTGATTTTAACTGCCTAGGTTCAGAGCTCACTTCATGGTTTTAATTTGCAGTGACTATGAACACTGATTATCTTTGTGCTAAATATTAAGAGAAAAATCTTTTGCATGCATACCAAACTTGTAAAAAATTGGTAAACCCATTCAAGTCCATAGCAGATATCCTTGGCAGATCATCTGTCTTGAAGATTCATTGCCCCATGTTACTTAGAGCTGAAATACTGAGTAGACAGTTACCACTTTAAAAAAGGTTCAAACTGATGTAAAAGGTACCTGCAGCCTGGAGCTTCTCAGCACATGTGGGGCAACAGTTTTCATGCTGAGATGAAAAAAGCTACATTTAAAGCTATATATAGATGCAATTTCACTTCTTCCCAGATCCAGGCCCATGGACGGCCAGCACAGGGGCAGTGTGTCTGGAGTATGAATGGTATAGATCATCCCCTTCCATTTCTCATCTGGATATTATCCAAATATAAAATTTAAAAAAAAAATTCCTCTTCATATCAATATTACGTTGCCAAGATAACATCTCTCCAGTGAATGTTAAGATATAATTACCCTGTAAGGAATGATTCCTATTAAACATTTAATACACCTCCCTCTAATTGAAATTTAAGCCTTTGGTTGAGCTTGGGTGTCACTAAAGATGTGATTAAATATAAAATATGTATAACACTTAACTCCTTTTGGGATGTTGAGATAGCTTCCACTGAGTAACAAACATGAATAATTTCTTTTGCACTCTGTAAAGTTTTTAAAGCAGCTCAGTTTGAGTCTGGCTTGCACAGATCTCCTTCTTGGATGAAAGGGAATCTGTCACCAGCTTCGCCTACAGCACCAGGGGGATGAGCCTCCTCCAGCTGGAGGAAAAGGTATAAGAATAGATTGTGAAATAATTTACTGGAGAAACCCTCAGCTCCAAGAACAGCCAATCATGATCTAATGGCTGCCCTAGACAAAATGAGTCTCAAAGGGGAGCTTTTGGTAGGAAAAAAAACAGTGCAGACCTCATGTAATACTGAATTTAAAAAGCATCAGTTGTGTGAAGAGCCTTTTCCTACAGCATCAGGGGCAGGGTGGGTGTGGGATTCACTGCTACACATCTGACTTCTGCAGTTTGGGTTGCTGAATTTTATCATAGGAAAGGGCCAAACCCCATCCTTGTAAATCATCCTATAGCCTCACACACCTTCTGCATTTCTTTCATTCTCTTCCCTCAAACGCTGGGACCATCCATGGTTTAGTGCTTTGTTTTCTCTCCCTGCCGCAGCCTTGGTTCAAAGCTAATGTTTGTGCTAATTGCTTTCACCCGACTATGTTTAAAGTGTGTGAACACAGCAGGAGGGGAAGAGCCATCTGGAGCAAGGACCCAGCTACACTCAAGCCTGAGCATCTCCGCCACCAGCAACAAGGCAAGCCCAGAATATGGGCTGGTTCTCAAGTCCCAGAGGAGGCTGCAGAACTGGCTGCTTAAAATATGCTCACTTACACAGCCCTTGGACTTACTCATGAAACTCATTTTGTGTGCAAGCTATTGAGAAAACAATCCAGGGGTTTCCTTACCTCTGCTTTACAGAGCTCAGCTTGGCTTCAGCCCAGCCTGCAGCATTCCCTCAGTGCAAACCATGCTTCTGCAATCCAGCTACTCCCAGAGATGGCCACCCAACATGCAGCTGCTCATTTCTTGTGAACATTGACTAGAAACAGTCTGTCTCCAAATCACCTTGATGGCTTCTGAAGTACCCATCCACAAGGCATCATAAACACAAAATTAGTCCAGTGAGACCAACAAACCAAGGGACAAGAGGACTCTGTGCTCACTTACCTCTCTGTACAGCTCAGTCCTGCTGCCACCACTGATTACATATATACACATATACATTATATATGGGTTCCTCCCATATATGTGTATAAACAGCAGGCTTATATATATAACATACAGCATAAAGCAAGTTAAAATTTGGGCCAGACATCCTTCCTTTCAGCAGACCACTGGTTTTGCAGAGCGCAGTGTCCGAAGAGCAGAGCAGAGCCTGTTGAGGTGAGGATGAGGAGGGCTCAGCTCCTGATCTGCTGTGTGCTCAATGCTGCTGTGCAGTGCCCAGGTGGGAACTTGGGCTCCTTCCAAGCCCCAGGTGAGGTCACACTGTTGCTGCACTGATGCTGGAGGAGGACCATCCCAAACCACAGTGTGCCTGTCCCACCACTGCCCTCCTTCCCCCACCAGCAAGGACACTGCGGGGTTTTCCAAACCTTAGCCAAGAATTCTGGAAAACTCCTGATCTGCTGAGTGAGATGGCAGCAAGGTAGGCACCTTGCACACAGAGATGGGGTGAATTCAGAGCCCAGCCTTGACTCTGGCCTGCAGGGCCAGGCTACAACTCCAGCTGAGATGCACCAGTTGTGAGCTTGGGGTGCTATGAGAAGAGACAGGAGGGCAGAATGAGGCAAAACACTGGAAAATTCCTCCTGGTACCCCCAGGTAGAAAGACAGCACTGGCCTCTGCCCTGAACAAACCTGTGGAGACTCAGGGAAATCACCAGAGCTTCTCCAGGGAAAATGAGCTAAACATCAAAAAACCAGCTTAGCAGAATTGTGGGGACTGTGTGCACAGGAAAGAAGAATTCTAACACACAGGTACTATGAGCAGGGACTGCTGCAAGCAGAGATTTTCTGTGAATGAACATGAAGGAGTGTGGGAACTTCTGAGAACGGGCACAATCACTCCACCTTATCCCCACATGATGCAGAAACTGAAACAAACATCTCACTGAAGGCACGTGGCTTCCCAATGTACCCCGGGCAAAATCTGGGACTATGAACTTCACAGGAAAATCTGAGTTTTCTTGGCCTCAAGCAGGAGAACTACAGCAAGCCTGCTTCCCAGGGTGACTTCAGTCTGGGGCCATGGAGAGAACGCAAAGCCATGTTCTGCAGATGTCACAAGTGTCTCTATCAGCATCCACAACACGACAGACCAACAGTCAGTCAGGATGCAGGAGACATCCTGATCTCCACCACTCCAGAGAGTGCTGCCACAGGAATGAACCAATGCACAGACCTTCAAAGAGAAAATTTTATGGACGCTTTTATACACATACACAAATATTTTAATATAATGGTAACTGAAATGTTATCCATATTCTTAGTACTGTCATAATTAACTAAAAAGATATTTTTTAAAATTTTGTAAAAATGACATATTTTACACATCTTCTATTTACAATTGCAATATGCTTAAATGTTATAAAACATCCACTCTGACCTTTAAAATATATGTATACTAGGACTTAGTATTAGATATATTATAATTTATAGCAAACTTAGGGTTTGCTGTGTACCTATCTATTCAATGGGAATTTTGTCATCAGCCTGGCTTAATAAAGGCTCAAACCCAAAAATTGACAAAAAAAAGAAAAAGATAAAAGAGAGGGAATGTGCAAATACTGGGGCAGGCAAAAAACCAAAAAAATTCTCAAGCTTGCATTTTTAAAAATAACACTGTGAAGACTTCCAATAAATTAAAATCTTAACCCTCAAATCCTTTTCCTGGTATTGTCCATCAACTTAATTTTCAGTACTATTAACCTAAAAGGAAAAAATACCCTAAACAACAAAGAACAAACGCCACCCCAGACACCAGATCTTCCTGAGGCCATGTGTTGCCCAGGCTGCAGTCAGGCATCAGGATTTGCAGGAGTGGCTGCTGCTGGCACAGAGGAGCTGGCTCTATGGATGACTCGGGAATACGTGCGCTCCATCCCTGGATGTTTTGCTGAGTCCTCCTTGTAGGCAATCTTTTCAGGAAAAAAAAAAGCAACAGTGAGAGAGATCTGAATAATTTGGTGTCTGAAGTGTCTGTCGTCTAACCAAGGGTTTCCCATTTTTTAATTGTTAGACAATGATGCCAAGGATCTGACAGAGGAATGGGACCTTCCCCTGGTAAATGGAGGCTGCAGGGACAGGGATGACATCCTCTGAGTCAGGGGTAAAACAGGGCTGGGCTGGCTTCTGCCAAGCTCCATGGGCTCCCTGAACTGCACCACTCTCACACAGGTGCCCTACACTTTGCAAACTCCTGGACACCCACCTCAGCACCTCCTGACCGTGGCACAGACAGGCCCAGCTCTGCCCACGCTGTCATCTGGGGTTGCAGCAGCCCCACAGAGCTGCCCACACTGGGCAGCAGGGCTGGCACCAAGTGCCAGGCTGGGCCTGTGGCAGAGCTGCAGTGGAGCGGCAGTGGCAAAAGCTCTGCCCTGTCCTATGGGTAGGCTTTAGCAAAAAGGAAGATCTTTCTCCTGAAGAAGCTCTTTTAGCCTTGGTAATAGCTCTTTTTTCCTATTTCTATAAAAGCAACTGAAAACCTGTCTTCCTCCATGGGGTGCTTTGTTGAAGCATTCAGAGCAGAGAGAGGGTGATCCCCACTGACCACACAGCACCAGCACTGGAAGAGAAACCTCTCCCCTCGACAAAGCTCGAGGTGGAACCCTACACCATGAACCCAGAGCTGTCCTTGGCCAGGGCTGCAGGTCAGCCACACCTCAGTGATCACCTGGGCAGACATGAGCACACAGCTTCAGTGCCTGAGCCAGCAGCTGGGGCAGCTCTGGGCAGGAGTTGCTCTCACATCGTGGGCTGCAGGAAGGGCACTGGGGCTTGGGCATGCCCTGGCAGCCACTTTTGCTGCTATTGGCACTTGCTTTTGCATTAGGGAGCTCTTGTTGAGCTGCCTCACTGGCCTCCCCAAAGTTCACAACTAGGATCCTAAAGAACAGGCCTCTCAAGACTGCTCATGGACAACAAATCACACATACAGCTTAGATGTTTTTTTTAAGCTCCCTGAGAAGGGAGTCATTAGAGATGAAATGAAACAAACATACCCAGCAGAAAAACCAGCAAGTGAGGGAAGTATATGACATTAAAAGAAAAAATAGATGTAAGAAAAATGAACATACCACTTTTGGCTATAGTATTGAGGGAAATGTTAGACAGGGAAGAAGAGAAGCTGTATAAGCAAGGACCATGACAGAGCTGTCAGAAAAGAAAAACAAAAAAGAGAAAAACAAAAAAGAGAAAAACATATGGTGATGAAAAAGTCACTGTCAGTAGGTGAGAAACAAAACTCTCTTGAATACAACAATGGGAAAGATGGCAAATTGTACTGGTGAAAAGCACACAGCACAGATGCAAGAGAGCCTCAAGCTTTCCAACTGTGAGATAAATATTTCAGCCACAGTTTATGGCATGTGATTTCTCTGAGGAAATACTCTGCTCAGAAGCAGAGAGTTCATGAGTTCACTGCTAGAGGAGTAGAGTTTTCTCAAAACCCCACACTGCCCGAAAATGGGGCTGTCACTTTTTAGGCTTCCCCAAAGGATTGCAAGTGGGAGACTGTTTTCAGGGTGGACTTTAAAATTCAGATGATTTTGGTAAAAGAGATGACAATTCTGACTTTTTTTGGGATGAATTCTTTACACATTAGCATTATTTTGTACACATAATTTTGTATTATTTAGTATTTAAAAAACTCAGAGCTCACAGATATAAATACAGGTATGAGCATTTAACAGAACTCTAAACGTTTTATGAATGCTGAAGCTCATGGGCTGCTCATGCCTCGTTTGAGCTGACCATCCATTTTCCACTCTTGTGGAAAAAAGTGGTTCACACAAGACACATGGTGCTGCCTATGCTCACTGACTGATGGCCAAAATAACTTCCATGTGAGATGCATGAATACTTATTAACAAATAATACCCTTGACACTTACATACTTAACAAAACAGTGATAAATACCAGCTAAGATAAAATCACTGGAATGCTTGAGGTTCACAAATCTTTATACACCTGAACAGGAGAGGAGCACAACTCCCAGAACTGCAGCCACCCCTGAGCTCGACCCCCACCTGGCAGGCACCAGGCTCCAGGCAATGAGGAGCCTAAGGAAAAACCCACTCAATTCCACAGTAAGTACAATAGTGGGCAAAAAATTCAGGTCAATCCTTATTCTCCTTATATATGAAGATGAATAATACAGCATGGGGTAATGGAGAGCCAATTAGGCACTTCTGTGAGATGCCACCACTGACACCAGTGGTTAAACCCAGTACCTCTACACCAACAGTGCTTTCAGATGCTACAGACACCTGGAAATGCAGCACAACTGCTAGGGAGGAACTATTTATCAGATGCAATCTAAGCTAGCCAGCCCATAAACATGCAGAGATAGAATTAAAAATGGTTTTATTAGCACTTCGGTATTCATATTGCTCAATATTTAATTGAAACAAAATATTAAAAAAAAAATCTGCCTGGGCACAGCAGTAGAATAGCTGCAAGTGTGCACTGGAATCCAATTCAGAATTTTGGGATGCAGTTCATATAATGTAAATATGCATTCTCATCCTTCTGAAGCTGCTAAAATACATGGCATCAATTCTGACTGTATTAAAGTATAAGCCAATTTTGAAAAATAACTTTCTCTTAAAGCTGAATATAAATAGACACAATAAAGATACCTCCTGTGGTTATAAGCTAAATCTTAATAGCAATTTACTGTTTTAATTAAATACATCACAGCTATAGGACAAAGCAAGCAAAGCACAAAGCACTAGTTTAGACTGACTGTCTTTCTATGCCTCTAAACCCCAGTCAGCATCTAGCCCCACAAACATTCAGCTTTTCAATATGTAGCAAGGCAGGCAGAAAACAGACCTTTGTTGATCAGATATAGAATATACTTCTATTAAAAACAAAAAGAGGAGAGGAAACAAAACCCAAAACCACAAAAAAAAACCAACCAAAAAAAAACCAACAAAAAAAACCCCCAACAAAACAAACAAACAAACAAAAAAACCAACAAAAACAAACCCAAAAAACCCCCTGTTTTCTCAGTCACTGTTGCACTGCAAGGTTTTACTTCTAGTATTTTGCTCTACAGCTTAATTTGTCACTAGAAGACACAATTATCCACCCTCATGGAGCCCAACCAGCACCAAAATAGATGTTCTGACCTGTTCATTCATAACTACAGAGAGCTCACTGAGCATATCCTTATAATGAGACTTCATCTCTCCCTGATACTCAAACTGGTCCTCCTTAATGAGGCGCTCGTTGACATCGAGGGCATGGCCACAGGCTTCAGCAAATTGCCTGCAAGCACCAAAACACAAAAACAATGACACAGGTTTTGTAGTAATGAAAAAATCTATGTACATATACACACACACAATACTCTATATATCTTCTCCTCCTTGCAAACTGCACCTTGTTGGAAGTGAATTTCAGAACTCATTCTCAGATCAGAAGGAATGTATTCTACTAGGGTAGCCCAGAAGTCCAGTAAATGTTTCTCAGGAATGACTTGCAAGACAGGGTAAATGCAGATGTAAATGAGGCTGGTTCAAATCAGCCTCATTTCGTGCCTCACCTGCCTGTGCCATGCAGAGTGTCCTATGCGTTATGTGCAGGGCGAAAAGCCTAAAATTAATGTTTACCTGAAGATTTCCTTCAGAAGCTTAACTTGATTATCAGGGTATCTCTTAGCATTTGTCTCTTCAAGAAAAGCTCGAGCATAGGCCATTGGTCCAGCATTTACCTGGGTGAAAAATACACAGCTTAGGTACAGAGAACAAGCCATTCATTGTTGTTTCTCTTGTGCTCCAGGGCTTGGAGACTGGCCTCAGGCAAGCTAGGCTGTGAGAAGAATATTCCCTCACTCCTTCTGTCACTGGGATGGAAGCTGAGGAGTTTTACTGAGGAAACAGGAGCTGCTTAACCTTGTATAAGCTGCAGATCTGTGCTGGCCTTTCCAAGTCCCCAGCCAGCTGACCACCCAGACAGTTACATGTTTGTTTGTAGATATTTCCATGACAGCACCAGGAATACACACGCCGGTCACAATCCCAACTTTCCTAAATAGGGAATGACAAAGCCAATCCTAGCAAAACTCCCTTTAAAGAATCCACCTGCTTCTGATGGGCCATATTCTCAAGTGATATGTGACAGTCTTGTTGGAAAGGTCTTAATTTTTATTTAGAGAAGACTTGAATTAAATAATTAGCATATAAAATCAGCAGTCATCAATGCCAGTGGAAAACCTTCCATTCCTTAGTGTGTTTAGAGTGAGATCTAACAGCACTATAATACAAGATATGCCAAAGACAAAAAATATCTGGAATTATGAAAATCAGAATAAAAATTTAGCTAGATGCATTGAAAAAAGGAGAAAAAAGGCAGCAAATTGTCATCACCTTGACACTGACACTTCCTTGGAGCTTGAGCTGCAGTCGGATCATGTCCACTTCTTCCATTGTGCAAAGCTGATTGAGCTCTGAGACCTTTTTGGACATCTCATCAATGGCCACTTCAATGGGGTTCAGCTCTGTGCTGGTTTGGCTTATGACCTGAATCCTCTTCTTCACATAGGGAAACAAGTGACTGGCTACTCAAGAGAGAGAAATGGGTCAGAGAACTCACCCAACAAAAGAGTATTTAGGAAAGCAAAACAATTGAGTCAAAGTATTAACTTCTGACTTCGTCAATCTCTTTATGAATCCATAAAAATTAAGTTTTAATCACTGAATGAGTAGAAGTGAGACAGCAGGTCCAAATTGAATTCTGCTATACCTGGCATTGGAAGAGCATTTCCTTTTGAATTCATCAGTATTTGATACCAATCTCTGCCCCACGGAGGTGGCAAAAAGCTCTCAGTGTTCAGATTTTAGAAGCCACAAATTTCTTCTGAGTTAAGGCACCAAATTTTAAGCACACACTGAACTTCAGACAACTCAAACCAGCACATCAAACATATTTCACATTAGAGCCAGGAGCCCCTAGCTTAGCTGAACTGGGAATCATTCACTGTGCTGGTATTGGCTGGGATAGAGTTAATTTTCCTCACAGTAGCTGGTACAGGGCTGTGCTCTGGATTTGTGCTGGAAACAGCACTGATAGCACAGGGATGTTTTCTTTATTGCTGGGCAGGGCTTACACAGCATCAAGGCCTTTTCTGCTCCTCACCCCACACACCAGAGAGGAGGCTGGGGGTGCACAAGGATTTGGGAGGGGACACAGCCAGGACAGCTGACCCCAGCTGACCCAAGGGATTTTCCAGAACATATGGTGTCATGCTCAGCACATAGAGCTGGGGGAAGGAGGAGGAAAGGGGAGGGACATTCAGAGTATGGTGTTTGTCTTCCCCAGACACTATTACATGTGATGGAGTCCTTCTTCTTTGGAGTTAGCTTTACCTGCCTTCCCAGGGAAGCAGTGAATGAACTCCTGGTTTTGCTTTGCTTTTTTGTGCAGCTTTTGCTTTACCTATTAAACTGTCTTTATCTCAACCCATGAGTTTTTTCACATTTACACTTCTGATTTTCCCCATCCCACAGATGACACTCAGTGAGTGAGCTGCTGCATGGGGCTTAGCTGCCAGCTGAGGCTAAACCAGGACACTCACCTGCAGATGAACCTACTATTAAAACATCACCCTTAAAGCAGTGAAGAGGTACTTCTAACATTCAACCTAAATACTGCTATGGGAGCTGACAGAGGAATTATTCACCTTTAAAACTCTTTACTTCCACTCAAGGCCTTTAATGGATCTCAGGGAGTCTGGCAAAGGTACTGTTATGGTGCATTAAGTCTGATCTGAGCTAACACTTCTCTGATTGCCCTACATGCTTTGGAAGGTCTCCCAAACTCCATGCATGTCCTCCACTAAGCATCTGCTTCCAGTCAGCTCAGACCTAAACAAGCTCCAGTTTACAGCATGTCTGTCTCATTGGAGAGCAGGAAACCCAGGACTTCCAGAGCTGGAAGCATGAGCCAGGCATGGCAGAGAGCCAGAGAACCAAGGACTGCAGCCACTCTGCACTTGCCCTTGGCACAGCACGCTCTGGAGCAGAGCTGAGGGGCAGGTGCCACTCCAGCCACCCAGGCACAACTGATTTCACCACTCCTCCAGTCATAGCAGAAGCCTTGCTTTCTTCTCAAACTAAAAGTGCTTAAGTTTACACAGGAAACAAATGAAAACACATGACTTTATCAAAAAGGAGTGGGGAAAAAAAAAAGAAAAAAAAAAAGAGAAGAAATTGTATCCTTTAGTGAAAAGCACCGAGGTGAGGTAGGTGCCAAAGGGAAAAGCAGAGCAGAAGAGAAGGTCATCAAATTCTCACCTAATGCCAAAGATGGAGCAGGGCTGGGAGCAGTGGGAG
This sequence comes from Peucedramus taeniatus, assembly GCA_013400575.1. NCBI lineage: Eukaryota > Metazoa > Chordata > Aves > Passeriformes > Fringillidae > Peucedramus > Peucedramus taeniatus. The sequence continues at coordinate 97,813 of WBNO01022993.1, forward strand.
CTGATGACAGCATGTAATAACCCAGGGAAAATATTCTGCCAGAAAAACAGCCCTCTCTTTTTGCCAGACAGACCATAACAGCTCACTTTCAAGTCAGTGAAACTACCTGCTTCAATACATATCTCAAAACACCTACTGCTGCCCAAGCACTTAAAAAAACCACACACAAGTTATGCCTCCTTTCTTCTTCTTACAAGCAAAGCTGTGTCACGTAACAAGACACCCTCAGTGCCTCTTTTCTGGCTTGCCAGAACAAAACTTTTAGGTGACTATGCTTGCACTGTAAGCAGTTTTTTTCACTTTATCCTTTGGGGGAAGCAGATGCACTGAAGTTGGTAGGGAACTGGATTTTTTGTCACTTGGGAGCCTTTGCTGTGAAGATCAGCCTCTCTGCCCATGGCTGCCCAAGAGAACAACGCCTCCATCTCAGACAGTTCCTCATACATCAAGATTCAGACATGTCAAGTTTCAGCAGAAGTCTTACAAAGGAGGCTTTTAAAAAGAGAGATTTCAATCATGATAAGGAGCTAAAAATTTCAGCTTAATATGACTCATTAAGAGAAGACATCTAGTGTTCCTGCCTTAAAACACCGACTGAAATCTTATGTCTAGCTTAAAAAAAATTCTATATAATGTATCTTACTGCCATTTTGAACACAAATTTCTAGCTGCAAGTTTTACTCTTAGCAGAACAGACATCCTACTTGGCTTTTCCTTTGAATTGTTTATTATTAAAAGAAAATGGTTCTGAGTGCTAAGCTGCCTCCAGCAGAACCACTCCCAAGTTACATCACTGCAAGAAGAGTTAAGATGTCAATTACAAGGAAAAATAAAGCAGCTGAATGAAAATAACTATCCCTGAGATGGTCAGCAGGAAGGAAGGCCTGTAGGGATGGTCTGAAAGGAAGACATGGCCAACACACGCAGTGAAAAGATGAGTAATCATCCTGCACGACTGACTGATGGACAGCTGGCACTCGAGCTGCCCCTCTGGGCTGGGCAAGGTGAGATGGGGCAGCTGAGCAGACGTACTGGTGAGGATGGTGCGCCTCTTGCACTGCTCCTCCACCCCGCCGTGCTTCTTCCCCGACAGCGTGAAGGGCGTCTCGAACACGAAGCGGTTGATGTTGTGGTGCATTTCAAAGTCGGTCTTCCGGTCCTCGGCCTCCTTCTCCTCAAAGAAAGGTGTCACATAGGTCACCTGGATGTAGGCGTATTTGGGATCCAGGTCTTTGGGGTTCACCTGTGGGACAGTGGCAAACATAATAATATTATGTCAAGTGTGGTGAGCTTCCAAGGCATGCATTATGTTTTTGATGTGTTTATTTATTTATAGCCATACCGATGAAAACTGACATTTCCAAATGGAATACTCAGATCATGGATGGATACAAAGGTATTTTGCCAAGAGATCCCTAAGAAGAGTGGGACCTTTGACTATAGCCATTGGCAAAAAGGGATGAAAGCTAAATGAGACAGAAAACAACCTGCTTCTGCACTGCAGCAAACATCTGCCTGCTCATCTTGCACCATGTACTCAGTTCTCTCCCTTGTGCAAAACCATATCTTTCATACCTTGTTGGAATCCTGGATGATCTTCACATTATCTATTCCAAACTTGTCTGCATAAAGCTTCATCAGCCTTTGAGAGATCTCAGACAAGCCAGTTAATTTGGGCTCTTTATAAATATACTCTTTACCTTCTTCTTCTTCAAAAAAGCCCTGTTTAGAAAGAAACAAAAGGATACAGTGAACATAACAGGCAGGGCAAAACCTAAACGAGGTGCTTACATCAGGAATCAAGGTTGCCTGTATACCCACCAGAGCATCCAGCAGGCCACTTCCAGCACCTAAGTACCTCTGTCCACTCCTAGCAGACATGTGCCTAGAGGTCAGTGTTTATACTGGTCTGCAATCTCCAAAGCTACCCAGGAAAAGATCCCTACACATTTATTCACTTAAGAGACTGAGCAGCTAAAGAGTTAAAGAGCTTTCTTGAAAATGCTGATGTGTGTATGATGAAAAAACCCTCATGGATTAAAAATCAGACATTAAAAATTCTTTAAGTCTTAATAATTTGGTTCAATTAACAGCTGTTTGCTGGACACTGAGCCCAGCTGGGCTGTGTGCAGCATGTCACCTCCAGTGCATCCTCTGGGAGCCACGTGTGCAGGCACAGGCTGGGCACTGCTGCCCATGGCCATGGCATGGGAGCACCTGGGAACCAGTCTGCATCTCCTCAGGGCAGCTGAAGAGAAACTCTGGTGGCCACCTTGGAAGGCCATATAGAACTGCAGCACTTCCAGAGACAATTATTCTCATTTGAAAAGAAAAACAACAAAAAAGACATGTAGACTGTGTTCCTTTGCAAAAAAGGTACAGACTCATTAAGGTCATTATTTAATAAACTGGATGGACTCGGCAGAGCTTTAATAAAAGGGTCCACTGGAGAGCTGAACATGAATCTGTTAGGCTGCAGAAGAAATGTCAGCCTCTGGAAATTAACAGAGCATTGCATCACCTGCAGGTGAGACACTCAACTGCCACAAGATGAACAGGACATCAGTGCTCCAGGAGAAGCTCTCCCAGCTGGGCAGAAAGCAGCAGGTGCCCCATTAACAAGGACTGCACTCATCCCAATGCCATGAGCAGCACCAGCCCCCTCCTAGGATTTCATGTGCAGCTTGGTGATGGGCACCACTGCAGCTGCACTCAAAGCCTCTTCCTTTCAACCTTAATGCAAAGTGACCCAGAGGAAAACACCTGAAGCTGCAGGGATGGGGGGAAAGGCAGACAGCATTAATGATGTCAGACCCAAGGCCCTTTCAACTTCACATGATGTGGCTTGGATGGCTAATTCTACAATATTTTGTAGAATAGTTTAGTTTTGCCTAAGCGCTTGACCTGCCAGGAACAACCAGAGAAGCAGAAATTAATGAAGGCAAGAGATATCTCCAAAATCTATTCAGAAGGTACTCATGCAAAATCTAGCTTTTTTATCTGGGAGTGTGTTTCAACTTTGCCCTCTAAAATTATTGATTATGCAAATCCTCACCAAAAAAACCCCAAAACAGAATTAAAATAAAATAAGCTATGAAGTTCATTGCTTCTTTAGGAGCCTCCTCCCAAACTTTATTTCAGTGGGGATTAACAAATATGTGCACCTCTGGCTTCTCCTTCAGTGAGGACAAGGGGCAATAAAATTGTCTTTTAATTTGTTAAGTGTCAGGAGTACTGTGGGCATTACTGGAAACCAGTAACTAATAGCTGCAACAGCAGCTCATCTGACAGCATCTTCTTCAGTCTTACAGGGACCATCTAATATTGCATGATTTTTAACAACATTATCAATTAAATTTCAATAGGCATATGAAGATCTTCACAGGTAATTAGAGAAAAAAATCTAGAGCTCCAAAGTTGACATCCTACAAACATCTATTGAGCTGGGCAGGCAACTGCCTTCCTATTGATTACACTGAGAAAATATCTAAAGGATCATAATCTGGTTTCTGATCTTGTTTCCACTGAAGCAAAACTGCTTTACGTGGGAAAACCTCTTTAGTTTGATGCAATCATACTTAAATATACTACTCTGGACTGTTTCTGTCAAAAGACATCTGCTTTCTGTTACTATTCAGTGTTTTCAACAAAACCCCTCATGTTTTCCAAAATAATCACATAGCAAGCTAGAATACAGTTTATGCTCTTAAACCCTGATTCTGTGTATGTTTGCATGCTGGAACACAGTGTTGACATGTAAGTGCCAAATCTCTGCTGATGCTGCATGGCACACTGAGATGATATCTCTGTTAATCGTTTTACTTTAAAAAATACCTGAAAACAAAAAACTAACAGATTTAGTCTTATCTCCAATACAAGAGACATCATTTAAGTACATTTTCCCTACAGTATTTCAGCTGACAAATGACAAGCAGAAGTTAACTGTGAGCTATAAATAATCATTTCTGCCATATGCTATATGTCTGGCAAAGACTATTAAAACTAAGATTAAATACTTTTCAGAAGCCAAATATCCTCTAATTTCAGGATTTTAAAATATTAAGCAGCCAAGGTTACATTATCGATGCACATCCCTGGATTAGTTTCATCCTGGTTGCTTTGGTCCTGCAAGGACAACACAGCCTCACAGATGAAAATTATGACAGGGAGCAGCTGATGGGGATGGAAGGCAGATGGCCTCCTGAACAGCTGCTTACTGGTTTCCACTGAGCTCTGATGCTCTGAGAGACAAGTTTTGACCCAGGCCTATCACTGTGGGAGTTCTGATAAGGCCCTTTCTCATCCTCACACACCTCCAGACACAGCCTGGGAGCTCACAGTACATCAGACCCTTCTCTGTCCTTTGTTGAAGGCTGCTGAGGTAAAGCCTTCTGCTTGACCTGCCAGGAACTGGCACCTGAGAGTTTTTTCCCTGTCTCATCCCACAGTAAGTGATTGTGATCACTATGAAACTCTGCCCTCCAACTTCTCCAGCTTCTTGTACATACAGGAGAACAAACCCCCAGCTCTACCTTTACCTGACACTGCTCTGAAAAACAGGTCTTGAATGTCTTTGCTTATCAGCACAATATGAGTTCTCAGCAATTCAATATATTTAACAGGATTTTTTTTTTTTTTTGCTCCTAATTCAAGAAGGATACTGACTTCTCAAACATTCATCTATGAGTAAACTCGTGTGCACTGGCTAGTGTGGTCACTTGGGGGTGCAATGAGATATTGTCACCAAGGGCCTTTAACAGAATGTGCAGTCTAAACCAGCAGCTGCCATGAGATCTGGCTCCCTGAGCTGGCAAAACTCCCTGTGTCCTCCCTGAGGATCACATTAATTCAAACCATCCTTGCACAGGGTCCCTGCAGCAATGCAGTAACCAAATTCTGCTTCTGCCTTTACATGAGGAACAGTTTTCAGGTGCAGCAGCACATCATCTTTCTCCACTAAGAACCCCCAAATTCTCCCTCCCAGCATTAACATTATTCTTTTGTTCTTTAATCTGCTTTCTCTGCAGCTTTTGTTTCAGTTAAGGAACAGCAGCCACATCTCTCCTGCAAAGGACAAGGAGAAAGCAGTGCCTGTTGCCTTTAGACCCCAGTGACTGGGGGGCACAAACAGAGGAAGACACAGCTGTGACAAAGTCATACCCTTTAGAGCACTAAAGCTGTTTAAATGAAGCTGCCCTTGTGGCACTGGCACCTGGGAAGTCATTGCACTGTTACAGAGATGCTACCCCAGTCCAGCAGAAGTGCTGCAGCTGAATTACCCAGTGGGAGAGCCACTGGCTCTGGGAGAGTGCTGGCCAGAGGCTGCAAGTAGGAGAGCCCTGTTTTACCCTGTGCAGCTCCCATTTTGAGAAAGGCCAGGCATAAGGAAAACTGCTCTTCCTCAGGTGCAGCTCACTTCCTCCTTGCATTTGGCAAGTTCAGCTTTGCTAATCTGTGCAGAGAGCCAGGACCTGCCGTTCCCCTCTCAATTCCATTTGCTTGCTCCTACAAAGGACTGCCAGGAGCTTGGCCATGGCCACAGCCTGCCCAGAGTGCTCCAGTGGCCACTGCCATGGACCTCAGGGAGCTGCTGTGCAGGCCAGGAAAGCAGACTTGCATTCAAACAGCATTAATGCTACCCCAAGACTTTCAACAGAGGAAGAGGGGCTCCAATCCCACTCCCAGTGAAGCTGGGAGGAGCTTCCACTGAGATGAGATAAAGCAGCATTGGGCCCCACAGTGCACACACAACATGATGACAGGTACAGCTCAGTAATTCAGGTAACTGAACAAACAAAAGTTAGTTTGCAGGATGCAACAATGAATGCAGCAACGTTATTTCATCTGCCATGAACCAAAGAATCCAGAGCACAGGAAAATTAATGTTAAGTAACAGTAGAGGGAAGGATGGAGGATGTGTGAGGAGAATTAAACAAAACATGCAACAGAACTAGACTTACCACAGCCTTGAATAAGATCAAAAGGAGAAAAGAGCAAATTTCTGTATTAAAATCTAATTAGCAAACAGAATGATTCACATCAATCTGTTGTTCACACACTTTATATTTTAGAGCACAGGAAATTTTATGCTTGCCAAAACCAGGACTAAAAGGAACATGCTGGATTGCTACACTGGTTTGTGGTGGAAGAAAGCACAAAATAATGCTTCAAGGGTGCTGAAGCACAGCAGTGGGAATAATGCTATTCTACAGTACATTGCACAGAATCAGAGGTGGCCTGGAAGCAGAAGGCAGAGTCAGTGAAAAACACAACAAAGCATCTACTGCATACTGCTCTGCTTTAAGATCTATTAGAGGAGAGTGCCACATATCAAAGATGCCTTATCTGGTTCTATTTATGTTGTAGTTTGATAAAACCTGCCCTGCCTCAGTCTCAGCTTTGCTTTATGAAGTCAAGAACCAAAGCTGACACAGAAGTCTGGTCTCTAATACACCACTAAATCCACAGTAGTGGTTTACACAAACACAACTGAGTGCTCCCTCCTGACTAAAATCCTGCTGGAGTCTGACCCATGGGGCAGCTTCTACCCTGTGGATTCACTACCAAGTGCTTCCCTGAGCTATAGCACGAGCAGGTCTGAAATCTCTGACTGTGGGACAAAAGAGCCCAAGCTCACTTACCTGCCCATAAAATGCCACCCTGTAATATCTCCCAAAGAGACGTTTCTCAGAGTTCACCACTTCTGCAACCTTCAGGTAGGAGCGGTGGATGTCGTAGTACAGGTCAGACAGTCTCTGCAGGGACAGACAGACAGAGGGGAGGTGAAATTGGGGACCTTAGGAAATGCCACCACAGCTCTGCACAGCCCTGGCTTGCCTTAGCTGGCTTCCCAAGCCTTTGCAAAGAGGGCTGGATGTACCAAGGGAACAGTACAGACTGCTCAACCTTGTTAGCACTCACTGAAGATTCACTGCAAGGTTTCTGTCATCTTCTGAGGAGTTTTGTGGCAGTGGAGCCTTTGTGCCCAGGGTCACAGAGAATCATCCCACCACCAGACACTGCTGCTGGCCCAGTAAGGGCTCAGAGAACCCAAGTGCTGTTTGTGCAGGTGAGAACAAGGTGCCAACAACTCCAATCAGCTCCCAACCCCCCCCAAAGATGTGCTTTCCACAGTTACCACTGAACAGCACTTTCTCAGGATAGTGAACCAAAATTTCAGCTAAGTTAACACTGAGGACCTGCTTCCTTAGCATACAGCTTATTTCTATCTACCACTTTGTATCTCTTTCAATTTAAATCCAGAAAAATCAGTAAATGCAATTATCATCTGGCTATCCATGATGTATTGAAATTGCCAAGTAAATAAGAAATTAAGAAACCCCAAAACTGTGAAGAAGTCACACAATTTATCAGCATTTTCTGAACTTAAATACAATGCAAATCTGCCCTTGGTTTAAAATCCATGTGAAAAAATTATATCCACTGGCTAAGACAAAAGGTTTGTTTGAAATCTTTTTACAGTTACTGTTGCATTGATGCTGAAAAGAGGCAGGGAAGGCACCGAAGTTTTTTATTTTCTCACAGCACAAAACATTAAAAGGAGAAATTACAGACAGGAAGAAAAAAACCACTCCTTTAAAAAAAAAACATTTCCTTTTTTCCTTTTAAAGAAAAACATTTTTCCCCCTAAAAATTTTGATCTTTACTGTTGCCTTAGGATAATTAAAAAGACCCAAACCAAACACTCACTTACTTTAAAGTCCCTCTGCTTTTCAAAAACAGCAATGATAGGCTTGTTAACCTCAGCAATAAGCTCGTATCTCTCAGACTTCCAGAGGTACTCAACACACAACTCCAGCTGTTCCACAAGAATATTCTGCAATTTCACAAATGCAAATAGTTCAGTGACTTGACAGCTGGTGGCATTTAATTAATAGCAATGCAGCAAAAGCACATACCCACTACTTCATTTTTATTCTGGAACTTCTATATTAAGGTTTATTGCAATTGCAATAATGTTTAATCAGATATTGGTGAACTAGCTCTTTTTTAGACAAAACCTGAAATAACAGTAACATGAAAATACTTGAACTGTTGACATCTCATGCAGAAGAATGGGTTTGCTTCGTGGGCTTCCCCCTGCCCTGACTTTCAGCTCTGGTACTTTATGTTCTCCTTAGCTAAACACCACTGCAGCAGCTGTGACAATTCACTCAAAAGCTGTGTGCCTTTTAACATTGCCTGAGTATGCTCACTCCAATTTGTTGTAATATGCACAGGATTCCACTAGAAATATCATTCTGTTAATACAGAACAGGTATACAAATGTTACCATTGCTGACCTCATTGTAGGGAGTATCTTGCATCCCAGAGTCTTCCTTCATAGCACCTTCTTCTTTAATGTTGGGGGTAATGCTCAGAAAAGCAGGCCATCCCATGGAAAATAAGCCTTGAAGTGCAAGTCATAAGAAAGGCTGTTAATGACTGAGTGACCAGATACTTCAAGAAGTTACTAGCTGCCATTAAAACAGAGCTGAGGAGTTCATTTCTTTTTCAGCCCAAGTAATGAGAAGCACAAATGGAGCTGACTGAATTTATAAGACTATTCCACATTTTCCTCAATGACATAAATTCACTTCTCCAGGCAAAGGGGGATGCTAGCATTCTCCTGATGCAGTGTTATTCCTCTCTTTGGCATTTTGGCTCCTGAGCTGTAAGTGCTGGCAGCCCTTGATTCATGTGCAACAATCCTTTGTGCACAGCAATGACCCTGGCAGGCTGAGGTGACACAATTCACACTTGGTGGGACAAGGGTGTCCCACCTGTCAGGTGTGTGCACAGCCCAGGGGAGGGCTCCAGGGCATGCTGTGCCAGTGCTGGCAGTGGCTTTCCTGTCCTGGGTCATCAGTGCTGCCAGGGCCCCAGCCAAGGGACTCCCTTGCAGGAAACTCTGCCTGGTGGCAGCAGCTGTGGATGGAAAGGCTCATAGGGAATAAAACTGAGCTTAAATCGAGGATTTGCTAAGCTGAGCCTTAGCACCATGCTCGCAGCACAAACAACTTGCACAGACATCACACTTTACAGATCAGGAAGGGTCTGCCCTGCAAGGATTTTACTACTGCTCTGGAGTGGAGAAGGTGAAGCTGCCAGGGAAGGTGACAAACTCCTGGCAAGGCCCATGTTTAATGTAACAGTAGGAAAATGCTACTAAGACTCAATTTAAAAAGCTAAGCCATAGACACTGAGATGTGAGCCTCCATTCTCTCTCTCAAGTTTTGAAAACCATTTAAGTACAGGTTTAAAATCACCCAAGTTCTTTACTCCAGTTGCTATAATTTTTATTCAGGCAAAGTCTTTTACCACTACTGAACTGTCTCTCAACTACTGCTCTTCACAGAAAGCTTCCTTCTAAAAGGATGCATTTTTTCATCTTGTCCACAGACACTTCCAAATGTATTGAAGGACTATAGTCTTCCCAAAACTGTTTTCTCTTCCCCAGATATTTGTCCTTGATCCTGGAAATTGTTCTTTGTGGAAATTGCTAACATATCTCATGCTGAGAATTACCATGAAATACAGATTTCATAAACTAAATAACCATTGGCATAGAAGCATTAAAAAATATAAGCCTGCACTTTATTTTTAAATAAGTATCATAGATTTAAAAAAAACCCCTTTATCTATACTAAGTTACATATGGATAACCAGATATTAATTCCATCCCCCTGCCCTCCCAGCTTTGGATAGCCAAGGAATTGGACATGGATTTGCATGCTAAACACCAATTGACCCAAGAGGGATTTTCCTGCTGCAAAAGCCCATAACCAGAGACATTCTGAGCAATCCATCAAACCAAACCAGGCAAAGAGCATCAGGAAAGGAACTCATGATGTTTCCAACATTGTTTTCTATAACAGCCTTCAACATGCACTAGAAACAGTTTTGATTTGGTTGATATTTTTTCCAGATCAGCTGGAAAACAGCAGTTTGGTCTCCTAATGATGTTATGTGACCCACAAACAGGCACGGTTAGAGCACTCACTTCCTCCATTGTGAGTTGTTAGTAACACATTACTATCAGAGACTTGAGCATCTTCCAGGAGCATACGTGAGGTACAAATCTTTTCCATTTTCCAGTAACCTATGATATTGTAAGATGGTATTAGTATACTGCTACTGGTATGTGTTAATACATGCATATTTAATAACAACAGACTGACAAGTGAAGCATTCTCTATTAGCACTAGCTTACTAAACATTTAATTAAACCTCTTTACACAAAACACACTTTCACTGTTCCAGTCTAAGACTAGCATTTATGATATATTTTAAAAATAAAACATTTGGGAAGAATTCAAGCTGCTTTATGAATAGTTTACATATAAGGAAGGAAAGTGGGATAGCCAAAAATTATTTTGAACACTAATATTTCAAGATACACAGTTGCTTTTTGATATGTTGATCTTACCTTTTCTCTTCAGGTACTCTGCAATGAGAGCAGCAATATGAATATAGCACATAGCAGCCTGCAACCAGAGACCAACATACATGGATATGTTAAATTACATACTGAATTACAGCATACATGTGATAAGGAGCATATACTTTGAGCAATGCAAAATTATGAGGCAGAAAAGGGAAGACAAAAGCAATCTAAGAAAATGAAGGATTAAATGATTAAATCCTTCTCAAGTGTAAATTTCACGAGGTGTCTTTCATAAATGCCTAGATTTTCTCAAGAAAACCATTAAGATGACTTAGTAAATAAGGTATGCCTGGGTTATGCAGTGGAATTTTGCATCACCCATTTAGTCTTTGATGAAAATGACAACACCTTATAAGCAAAGCTCCTCTCCTAGGCCATAGTGGCAGAGAAGAAAATCCTTTATGTGAGTTACCCACTGCCCATAACCTCCTCTACACCACAGCTACTGTGCCTGTTAGGGGTAGGCAGCAGAGGTGCCAAAGTGACACTGCCTTCAGCTTCCCTGTAGACAGTTTCTCAAGTCTTGCTCCAGCATGTATCAGACACCCAAGATCAGGCAAGCTGGGATGAGCATATCACATCTCCAGGTATTTTCAAACCTCTACTCCTCTGATTTCAAATATATCAGAGAGACTGAAAGATTCTTAACTCACTACTGTTGTCAGTGTTTCAAAGCCCTTTTCATCAGAACAGCCCAGCCTAAAGACAGATGGATTTCCTGTCCATTTATTCACATTACCTCTGATAAATCTCCATTTCTTGCGTGAATCTTGGCCATGCTTTCGAGCCATGTCCTGCGCAGCTCAGGTGTGCTGGCATAGGAATTTGCCAGGCTGTACTGCAGATCCACCAGCATCTCAGGGTCCTTCTCATGCTCCTTCATCTGAGCTGTGGCCATCAGAACCGTCCTGATCCGTTTGGTCAGATCCTTCACCTCTGCTGGGAAATTAACGTTCTTTGGGAAAGATAAGCAATGCATCACTGAAACCATCCAAGGAGCCACGTGCTACACCCCTAAATAAGCTAAAGTTCTGCTTACAGAGGACCTCCACCCATTCCCTAGCTGGGCTGGCTTCGGAGCAGTCACAGTTCCAGAGCATGCACACATTGCACACAAACCCTGGGTGTTTTTTCCTGATGTGTCACAGCACTACAAGGTGGCCCAAGTCAGTCACCTGTTCCACTGCCCATGAGCAACAGCCCTGCTGAAGTCAGGGAACTGGAACTGGTGTTCCTCAATTGCTCACTGGCTCCAGAACTGGATCCTTGCACACTTTCCTCTGAGCAACAGCCCTGTGTGCTATAGATAGTCCTGCTTAACTACACTCCCAGCATGTTACACCACGGGAGTAAAGCACAAGTCTGGCTCCTGACCTTCTCACACTGTGCTAGATTAAAACAGAGTCCTTATATTACTCACACCAGCTGTTCTCAGTATGTTTAGCTCAGCTCTTCAGTTTTTCAGATAAGCAGTGAAATACATTTGTTTTCAGACTTATTCCCATCCTTTGCTTTGTTTAAAAGCAAAACATTCAGAAAAGGTAAATGAAATTAAATACTCCCTCCTCTCTGTCACACAGAGATGAGCAAGTCCCCAGAAGCAGCGTGAATGACTGCAGTGCTGTGAAATCAAAGCTGGACTTCAAAACCAAGTAGAATTGTAATGACATCTTATTAGATAACACATCAAATTACTTATGCTAACTATCTACCAATTTGCTTATGCTAACTTTATTATTAATCTCAGTGGAGATACCCTTAAGTCACCTTCAGAGAAGGACACCTCCAAAGTATAAAACTGAAAATGCACATTGACATGTGTTTGTACAAGAATTGTAAAAATTAAAAACCAGAATCTTTTTTCAACAATTTTAGTATGGACAATGACTATAATAGCAAATGTAACTCATCTAAGAGCCAAGTATACCTTCAGTAAGTTAGCAAAACCCATCTGTTGTGTCTGTTTTTTGCTACACATTTACTGAACAGAGGAAAGGGAGCAACTGTAGACTAAAAATTGTTTGTTAACTACAATTGTGTTCCATTAGTCCTAATGCATGACGTCAGACATGAGGCAAATGAATAAAATAAGCAATAAATAACAAATAATACAATTTTCAAATAAAAATATTTTTTGTTTAAACATTATTTTCAGTTATTAAGCTTCTGAGTCACAAACACCTACATGAACTTCAGATTGCCTGAGAAAGGCACATTATGAGTGCATAAATCACTGGCTAATAGATCCAGCAATTTTATTTACTGAAACACTTGCTCCTGTGAAACTGTTGACCTTTTACAAGAGGTAGTGATTGACAAAAACGTTTCTTACTTTCATCTGCTTGTCCCCATTAGCAAAATTATTTATAATTGCGAGCGAATGTTGAAATCGAGATCCGCCAATCCCCGCATCCGCTATCAGCTGGCTCACTGCCTTGATGAGCTGCACAGGGGAGCAAACACAGGATGCAATTAGCAAAGAAATCAGAGTTTCAGAAGAGTTTTCAACCTCTATTTTAGTATGACTTGATGAACCAGGCTAGTGTAATTTCATACCTGTCTTATGAAGGTAACATGTACAAAGGCAAGGACTGGGAGTAAGCTTTCACAGCTTTGTAACTGCTCACATTTTGCAGTGTAAATATGTTATTACTGGACTTTACATGTCCTGTACTGTCAGATTCTGTTTAGTTCCTTCATCAGATATGCCCCAACTGCTGTAAGCAACATGTGAGTCAAGAATAGCAATTAATCTGGCAATGCAGATACATTCACAGCTGTTCTCTCTCCCTGGAACAGAGCTGAACAGCCCAAGAACAGCAGAGAATCCAGTCCAACTTCAGACTTGGCAGGAAAATCAAGCTGCCACAGAGAATTTTCTGTCTGAGGACTGCAAAAGGATTGCCTTGTTTCAATGCATTAAAAAAAAAATAATGATAAAAACTAATGCACATCAGTTAAATGTTGATCTCACACTTCACTTACCTGTAGATGGGATCTGACTATTGATTTCTGTTTGTTAAATTCAAAGTTCTTCCTCATGAAAAAATAAAGAAGAGCAGATGCTTCTGTCTGAGTTGAACGTGACCTATGGTTACAGCACTTCAGGATTTCATAGCAGAGGGAACCACAGAGATCTGCTTGTCCTTGGAAGAATGCTGATGGGAACTATTGAAAAAAATGTGTGAACATGTTCAGTACTACTCTCAGGTCTTGGTGCAGTCATTCTGAGTTAACAATTCTTTTTAACCTTTCAGTAACTCTCCCACAGTTATTCATATCAGGATTTAAACTGAACATAATCCCACATGAAATTAAGATTAATTAAGAACTACACTCAGATTTTCCTACAAACACTGTATGCCATCAAACTGGCCTTTAGGAAGCCCAGACAGCAGCTGGCACACAGCAAGCCCAGCAGCAAGGAATCTGCCAGGAATGCAGGATAGCTAACCAGGAAAAACAAGGTGAGTTCTGCATGGTTGTAAAAGCTGTCCAGCAGAAGGAAAATACTTTAGAGTAGCAAGGTCAATGAACTTCCAGAGGTCAAGGGTTTGAAGAGCAGGAGACAACAGTGGAGGGCTCTCCAAACCATACCCACTGTTACCAACAGGGTGAATGTAACAGAAGACTGAGGCAGGAGAGGTGGGAATGTACACATTGGCTATAGATCTTAATTACTGCCTGAGGGGTTCTGTTGCAGGAACCACAACAGATCCCTGCTCCCACAGAACCATGAAGGGAGAATTTAATCCCAAAAGCTACAGGACAAATGAGAAGGGAAATTCTGGATATTTATTCATTCTCCCAATTGCACAGAGTTCTTCCATTCCCAGCTGTCTGGGGTGTCATTTAAAGCTGTCTATGGATGGTTTACTTCATATTTCCCCCACGTCCTCCAGCTGCACTACTGGGAGAAGCATAATTTCCTCCTTTCCTCTGAGACAACAACCAGAGGGAGGCCACAGGCTGTAAACTCAACTACACTCTTGTGTTTCATAGAAACATTTAGGAACCAAGGCCAGCCTTGCTTATTGTCACTTCCCCAGAGCAATTGCTATGTGAGTGCTACGTTCTAGTTGGTTTTCAGAGGATCTCATCTTGGAAATTGCACAGTCTTTGCAGCTGGCACCAAGTGCCTAATTGACCATGACAATTTACACAAGTGCAATGCAAGCAAAGAAGTTTGACACATAACCATATTGTTTCCTATGTTTAAAACCAGGTATTTGTAAAACTGTATTAGTGTGGATGAACTTCTGATGAAGTGTATGGAATACTGTCCTGCTGGTTCCTCTGGGGACAGCAGTAACCATTCACTGATGGATTCTGCAAACAAGATATCTGCCATGAAGACCACAGATCTCTAGGGTTTCAAGCTTTCTTCCATAGGTGGTAAAAGCAGGAAAGTCAGTGGATACACCACAGAGCTGGACATCACTTAACTACTTACATTAAAACTTTCCCCCTCCTAGCAAATTTTTCAATTTCAAAACAGAACTATTTTTTTCAGACATTGTGAACTTCTTACTTTTAATCAGCAATAAATCAGACTGTCTTTATTAGGAATAAGTATTAATAGAGTAAGTTCAGAACTCTTGCCAAGTGTCCAATTGTCCCCAAGCTGTACTTGCTGTAACATATTGCTAGACATGCCTAACAGAATAAACCCAGAGTTACCTTGCCTACAAACAGCCGTAGAGCAGCAAAGACGTGTTTGAGAACTGCTGCTGACTGGTTGATTTGCAAAAAGAGCATGTGTGTGTCAAAGACTTTCTTCATCAACACATTCTGGCAGTCAGATTGTTGGAGCTGCCTCTGAAAAGTTCACAGACAAGACAGGACATTGTGGTTACTGAAGTGAATAAACAGGAGAAGGATCTGCTGGACATTACCCAGGAGTGCTCCTAGAGAGATGCTGTTTTCATTGTAAAATTCCTGCAGATGATGCTTTCCCAGCCTGCTGCAGACTCTTGCAGTTTGTCAAGAAAAGCACTTTGCTATGCCTGTACTACTCATGGATTGTATACACTATATTTAAGGGTTAGAGTGACAGAGAGAGAACACTAAAATGTAAAAGGAGCTGTTTGCTGTATTGTGGCTGTGAGACCTTCATCAAGTCATCTGGGCTTGCTGAAGCACTCTGAGCAATTTTTAACGAGGCAGAGGATTCACCTGCTGACTTGCAGAGACAGAGATAAAAAGCAGTTTGGAAATCTGTTGGTGAAAATCTCTGAAGTCTAGAGAGATAAACATGATTCAGAAAAGGTGATGTAATACTAGATGCAAGACACTTCCAAGCAGAGCAGGGCTGTACCCGGATACGTAGGATGTTGTTCTTCCACCTCCTTCTATTCAGTTTGGGTACTGTGAACCAATGCCCTTCTAAAAGACCTTCACTGAGGACTGGCATATTTTATTTCCCTATCCTGCTGTCTTGGACATTTCAAGTTTTCTGTGTGCCTGCTCCCCCAGGCCCTCCTTTCACCCCATATCCCACCAGTTCAAACAGAAAAGAAAACGAGAAAAACACACCTGGTGATTCAGAGTGTAAAGACACAACAGGTCAAGGATTGTGAGGGAAACTTCTGTAGCAATGTTTGCCTCTGTGTCTACATACTGTACAATGTCTGTTTCATTGGAGGTGCCTGCAGCATAAAAAAAGAAAGATGAAAAACAATCTCCTGAGTGTTGTAAAAGATGATTTAATTCTGCAATCTGGTCCTTAAATCTCATCACAGAAGACAGAGGGTCCTAACTGCACTTTTAATCAAAGTGGTATTTTGAAGAAAACTGCTCATAGGAGATGAAAGGGGAGGAAATTTGAGTCAACTCTCACCAACTGCACCAGTGATGGGAGTACATCCTCTCACTGTTTCTGTTCATCCCCAAAGGAGGGAAGAAACCTAATTGGGAAGTGGGATAGATGACTCCAATCTCATAATTTTAAAAGCCTCCTGTCAAGGAAAGGTCTGTATAGAGCCTGATCTAAATCTCACAGAATTTCAGAGGGAAGTAAACAATTTCTGTACTTACTTGCAGTGCTACTCTCTATCATCTGCAAGAGTTTAGGGTTAGAAAGTGCATTTTTGCCCCGGATTATTGGCAATGTTTGAGATCTGTGGTGCTTGTGGCCATCATGACTTGAAGTAGAATGCATCCTGCAATTGAGAAGTTCCATTAAGAACAGAAAAACAGAATAAACTACTATGCCTATTCAGAATTTTCCATGTCAGTTACTGCAGTGCTTCTCAATGGCTGAATTAAACAAAATGATGCAAAATTCTTCAGAGAAACAAAGATGAAGGAAGTCAGTGAGGTGGACCAAAAAAACATGTGCTGTGATTTCTTGATATCACAGGGGACAAAACTTCCATTAAGCACTGAAAAATAAAAAAAGGCATCAGCTCAGATAATTGGCTGATGTTTAGAAAACTGCCTTTGGGTGAAGAAAAACTGAGGTAAGTTCTGCTAGCTCAGAAGATAAAAAACCATATCCTGTTCAAGAAAGAAATAATACAGTTTCTATGAGGTGAAAGAAATGATGATAAACTGACAATGACCATAAAAATATGTGTGCATATTCACGTGTCCTTTTAATCCTCTTTGATGCTGACAAACATAATTAATTTATAATGAGAAGCTTAGTATTAAAACACCAATGATTACTATAATTTTTGAGAGGATTTTATATTTGTATCTAGTGTAGAATTCAGGAAGATTTAACATTTCAAAATTCAGGTAACTTTTAAAATACACTTCCTGTTTATTTATTTTAAAAATGTAATTTCATAAATTTACATGATTAAAATTAGTCTAGGACAGAATTACTCCCTGAACATAACACTCTAACCAACAGCTTGTAAGTCAAGACAGACAGACTCAACTTTTTTACAGTTTAAAGCTCTGTGGCCTCTGAAATTTGTTACATATTTTGTCAACCTCTTTTCAGTAAATGCAGTGACAGAGAAGGAGGGCTGGAGGATGAGAGCCCAGGCTGGGGGTTTACAGAGTCAGGAATTCAATGCACCATTACCATTGTGAGAGCAGCCCTGATGCCTGGCCAGAGCAGTTGGAACCTTTCAGAGTTCCATTATTCTGGGTGGCCTGGACAAACTTAAAGGCAGCTGCAATTTTCCTGTTAAGAGAAAGAGAAAATAAGTGTTGATCTGCTATGAAACATGACATTGATTTTGCCATGTCCCTGAAGAGTAAATGCAGGCCTGACTAAACCTGCTGTGGAGCAGGAACTGGTTCATCTGGTGACCTTTAATTTTGACACTGCATGACATACAGACAAGTTTACAGCAGTAATATAAAATTAAAAATGAAATATCAGCTGAGACAAAGCATGCATTCCACATTTCACAGCTGAACATGATGTCACATTTTTTCAGGGAGGCAGGAGATTTTTTTTTTTATTGCTGTGAAACAATTATCTATGCCCATTAAAAATAATCTTTCCATGACATGGATGGAAATATTGTGTTCAAAGTTGCCTTGTTTGGCATATGCACAGAAATGTGGTCAAGAATGGCTCCAGTATTTTGGATTATAAATGCAATAATGGTTACCACATAATGCAATTCATCCTTTCAAGCAGATATGCACTCAGATATGCAGAACATTACAATATTACCATTTGCATAAAAGAACAAAATGAAGCATACATTGGTTTCAGTACCACAAAGAGATTCTTTCAAAAGAAAATTGATGGATACACTGTTAATCTCATTTAAGTCTAATAAATGCTGTAATATTTAAATATTGCAACACAGAATCTGTAACTACAGAATTACCTGACAATATTGCGTTTTCCTAGATATCTGAAGTTTTGCAGACAAACCCTGAAAGACAGAACAACACATTTTATGCCTATTAATGGCTTCGTACTTATGAAAAAAATGCTGAATCTTAGCCCTCAATGAGACCTATGGCATTATGCACCTGCTAGAATGCAAAAATAATAGAATGCAGCAGTTTCCAGCCTAGGGACACACGAGGTGTGGCAGCACTTTGAACACCCCTGTTCTCTTTCTCTACAGTTGAAGATTCCTGCCTGGTGAGATGGCAAAGGCAAAAACCTGCTGCAAAAGCACTGCTGCATCACCAGCTGAAGGTAAATAAGTCACATTTCAACTACAAGATGGTGAGGAAATTCCGAAACCAGCTACCTGCTGGATTCTGCAGTCATGCATAGATGGGATTGAGCAAACCACCCTGGGGATGTGAAAAGCAGGTCATCCTACATTATGTGACTCTTCCTATGGCTGGGAAGTTTTGAGGAGCTAAATACTTTTCTCAAGGGAAGAACAGAATCTCAACACCGAATGGGAATCTAACATGAAAATCTCTTTTAGGAGGAAGACCTAAAGCATTATGACCCTTGTTCATGGAAATCACAACATATTGGAGGATATCTTATTAATAATGTCTCATTATGACCCTTTTTCATGGAAATTACAACACATTGGAGGATATGTATCTTATTAATAACGTCTCATTATGATTTTGGAAGACCTTAGCAAAATAATTTAAGACACAAGAGCTATCTCAGACTATTCCAATAAGTGGACAAACCCAAAGGGGAATTGTTTGCAGCCAGCACTTTAGAATATTCAACACAAAAATCAAACAACCAAAAAGTAAACTTACTCTAAAATGCTGAAAAAGTCTGTTATTTCTGAGAAGGGTGCTCGCAACCAGTAGGAAATCAGTGCATCTAAGGGGAGATGTTAAAATATATTATATATCCATTACAGGGAATTAAACTTAGCCCAAAGCCTGTAAGATACATTGATAATTATTCTAATTTAATGTTCACTTGGATTCAGCATTCACAGTATTTTACAGCAACATAAATTAAGCAGTGAGTGCAGTTTTTACCTTCTGAAATGGTTTTCATGATGTGAAGGAAGCACATAAGAAGGCTTCTAGTTTCAGCTTGATCCAGCTTGTCAAAACGAAGAGTTGACCCAATCAAAGACAGAGGTCTTGTGATCTGTTGAGGTGACAGCAAGGGCCTCATTAAGCACAGTGATGGACTCCCACCTCCAGCAAGCGTTTTCAACATTTGCACATGTACCTTTTCACACGTGTCAGTTCTCTCACTGTTTTTTTCATTGGTACTTGGGTTAGATTCAAGACTTGCTAAGGAAGCTCTGGAGTCAGCATGGTTTGCTGCAGAGATAGCTATTGATGAAAAGGCTGTAAATGAAAGTCACAGCAAACATGCTAAACTAAAACATTTATGGATACAAAAACCAACAAAAAAAATGGAGAACTTAAAATGTGTCACATGCTGGATTGAGACAAGTGCTTTGAACTTCCAATAGCAAAGCTATTGATGGCTATGTTTAGTACTGAAAACATGCAACAAGTTGAAGTACAATGATTCAATTTGCCATTTTTCATGGCATTAAAATGGCCTGTTGCATTCTGTAAGAACTGACCTAAAGACACAAAAATCAGTGGAAAGATGCCTGAATTCATTTCCCTGAATTTTGAAATAGGGTTTGGGGGTAGTGAACAAAGTAAGTTGTGTTTCTACTCTTCTGTTAAGACTGGAAAAACTATGAATATTTGCCTCCATGAGACATCAGGAGTTTTCAGGAGAAACCTTGGAACTATTCTTAAGTCAGGCAGTGACTACAAGAATGAACTCAGGCAAAGGGACTTAGAGCCTGAATACTGGCATCATTCCAAAGCAGGGGAGTAAGTGAAGCAGTGGAAGTACAACAGCTTCACAAGAGAAAGTCAATCCAAAGACACCCAAAGGGAAGAGAAACATTGCATACCATGTTTCCCTAGATATGGTATAAAAGAAGTTAATGATATTCTTCATGAATTCTAAGCAGAAAGCACAATGGATTGAGATACACACAAATCTACCTATGTGTCTGTTTAATCTGTCATTTGTACCTGCAATAGAGTTCAGAACATCTTTGGAAAAGGAGGTGTCCACAGAGTTTGCATGTTTCATTGCTGTCTGGCTCTGAAACCCTCCAGTTGTGCTCAGGTCATCCCTGGATCCCTGTATTTGAAACAGAACCAGCTCCAGTAGGTGATATCACTCATAACTTGGATAATGACAGCACACCCAGGAGGCTTTTCTAAGACTCTGAGTTTGAGAACCTGCTTTCAGTTGTTTTGACATGACAGCCTCAAAGGATCAAGGCTTGCCATAATATGCTGAAAAGTTACCTGCAATATGAGACTCTCTCACAGTGGAAGCTGTAAAGGACTCGTCAAGTCTAACTAGTGTTTGCTCCTGAAACATGAACACAGCACTGGGAAAGGAACATGAATTGCCATTAGCAATTCTCAAATGAAATGGGCTCATTTGCTGGAAGGACTAAAAGACACAACACCCCTGCAGAAATCTGCTTCTAGTTTTTGAAGCAGATTTCTATGGTTATAACATATCTTCTATGAAAAAACACATTCCTCCAGAGGTGAAGTTTACACAGACATTTTCTGTGGCAGTAAAGTTGTTTTATGATGTTTCTGCACCCCTTTCCTCCTTCAGTTACTTATATGCATTCCCTCTGCCTCCTGGTATAGCTTATGGTCCCTCAGTTGTACCATCTTCAGGTACACAAAGTCTGCAAAGACTCTGTGGGCAATGGGAGTTTCTTTACACCAGTGTGTCCCAGCCTCCTGCCTGAGGACAGGTCCTCAGAGCCCAACCTGTGGCAGAGGTACTGGACCCACTGTCTGGGCTCCAAATCTCTAACCCTGAATTTCCAGCCCTGGGACAGCAGTGTCCTGGCTCTGTTCCAGACCCCCATTGTGCTCCTTGACAGTACACAGACTCCCAGGGCTTTGCAGGTGCTCTGCAAACTGAGACCTTCCAAATCAAACTCTGCAGATGCAAATATATCAGCAATTTCAGAACTCTATTCTGCTACCTAATTGGTGACCAGCATAAACTTGGACCTGTTCCCACTGGGTCAGACTGGCTCACTTTGATAATTTCAGCGCTCCAAAAAAATCCCATGCATTACCTGATTGGAAGTATTGATGTTGAAGAGGAACATATCTTTCATGTAAATCCTTGGCATATTGTCCAAAAGCATTCCATAGAGTGGCATATACAGGTTTGCTATTTGTGCTTGTTTTGCCTGAAAATAAAAGATACAACACAATCCTCAAGGAACTAATAAATACTTACCAGTGGCTAAGGAAGTTTCATGTATGTTTAGGTGCTGTATGAACAAGCAAATGAAAAAGAACAAAGAGTTTCTTTACCGGCTCAGCGTATCGATCATCGAACGAGTGCTTGGCCATCAAGTTTTTAAGCACAGCCAAGGCCAAGTGCCTGATGTCCTGGTCCTCCTGCAAGGCAAAGCCAACCTCCCGCAGCAGGACTCCAATCAGGAAATGCTTACGGCAAAATTCATTTGTCAGTGTGTACTCTGGAATGTCTTGGAACAGAATGGACAAGAGTGATTAAATTAATATATAGGTTACATACATCCTTCCCACCCCCTTCATCCTCCAAATGTGCAATCCATTGTTAATCCTTGATTTCCTGGTCTGATTGCCTCATTTTGCTCCTTCAATTCTCAGAATGAACTAATCTATTATTATTATCTCTTGAAATCCTGCAGTTTTTACTAATTAACAATAAAAGATGATTTATACACATGTTCCCACATGAGAATCTCAACTGTTTGTTCATTAGACTATTGACTTCTTGGAGGCACAAAGTCCAAATTGTTGTTCCCATATCCTAAGCTAGATGAGTTCTAGAACACAGAGGTTGAGAGCAATTCCACTTCTGAAAATGACAAATAACTTTTGCCTAACATTTGCCACAATGCAGTGGCAGTGGTCAAAGTAAAATTCTGCTCACTTATGCAGTCATATTGCTCATACCTGATGTTCGATATTCCTGTGCTGATTCTGAAGGTGTCACAGTGTCTTCATTTTTCATAAACACAAGAAAATGGGCAAAAAATGGCACTTTTTAGTTATTTGTACAGAAATATTTGCTCACTTTTAAAAAATTTTCCTCCAATTTAAACTAAACAGCTTCTACTTTTAAAAAAAGCCCTGAGTGTCAAAACTGAACTCATTTTTTGATGCTGAAAACTGAGGTAAAAAGGAGACAAGAGTCTATTTTTTGAGCTTCTCCCCCTTCCTGCTGTGCCTGTTGAAATTCTTTCCTAGTTTACCACCTGCCAAGGCTATGGCAGTAGCCTTACTGATTTAGTAAATCAATCATCACAAAAATTCCAGTTAAAACTTGCAGAGAGAAGCTTCCACCTCCCACCCCCAACAAGCTGCCAGAGGTTGCATTTATTTACAGGCATATTGAAATTTTATTTTTAACTGAAAATTTATTATTCTTATTTTTAACTGAAATGTTATTTTTATCACACTGCTTAAGTACCACACCTGAAAAGCTGTTTGGGGCTTCTGAGCCTGACATACAGACACAGCTCTTGGGAGAGTTATTTATTACCTGCTCTTTGAACATCCCAATAATTCACTGCTGTACAGAAATCCTCCTGAGAGGGGCCTTACCAGGAATGTGTGAAGACCGTATGGGCAGGCATAGAGGGATGAAGTGCTCATGGTGACAGACCTCTTGGAGAAAGTCAAATTTGAACTGGTGTAAAGTCTGAAAAATCACAACAGGCAATTATTCAGGTCCCATTAAAACAGGGGAAAATGGTGAGACAGAGCTCCACTGCTATTTATCTCTACCTCAAACTTCACACTCACACCCAACAACGAAACCTTAGAGCTTGTTATGCCAAGCTGCACAAATAATAAACGTGGTTTTTACCTCTGTTATCAAAAGAATTTTGATGTTTTTTGTTTTGTCAGAGACTATAGCATTGCATGGATTTTTAAACGATGATTTTTCATTGAAGATGATTAAAGCTAGACTGGGTCTTTTGATGACATTTACTATAGCATTGCATCATAGTGAAGTAACTTCTCCAGGCCACAGACGTTTTGAACCATCATCGTTATTATGACTTTTTTTTTTAAATAAAGTTTCAGCCACACTGACCACACCCAGAGGTTACTGAAAGCAGCAAAAACTTCCTCTGTTGATGCCAATGAGTTCCACCTCCAAGGGATTTGGGCAATATATAGTTTTGGTATTATTTCTTTAATATCTCCCTTCAAAGAAGCCATCCAGATAATTTTTGGAGCCTTGCAACTACCTCAAGAATTTATCATTCCTTCTGTAGTGATGTGACATTGAGATATAAAGATGATACACCCTTTTCAGCAGCACATTTTTATTTCCATTGTTTCATCTCATTGTTCTCAGTGGCCAAGCAGTCATTCTCAGTCATCCAGCAGCAGGGTTACTCTGAATGCCCTAACATTAGAAAGCACTTGAAAAAAATTTTAATTTGCACTAAAATTGAATGGCAGCATTTCTGCTGCCACTGTCAGGCTGGGATACCTAGAAAATGCACTTTTCTGAGTCTACCAAGTAGGGGATGGTAGGGAATTTTCCCCTAAAATATTTTATTGCCCTGTAGTACCTCTTCAGGAATACAGCATGTTAGCTGGACATGCTAATGGCAAATAAAGAAATGAAGCATCTGAAATGTATTTCCCAAGAGTAACTGTGACATTTTGAGGGAGCACAGCAATGAACTGAGTTCTAATGAGGTATTTCAACTTTTGAATACATGTTTCTCAAAACAATATTTAAATGTCAAAATATGGAATACCATAAGGGACATTTCTGCGGAGCAGAAATTATGTTGCTTCATCCAGAATTACAATAAATTCAAACTGTGATGCTACAGACTGATACACACACAAAATATTCAGGCAACAATATACACTGTTAAATTTTCTGAAAAGACAGGTCAGACTGCAGAATCTTTTTTTTTTTTTTTTGATACATAAATAATCAAGTTAAAGAGGCAAAGAAAAACCATAAAAAGAAATCTTTCAGCACATTTAGACAACTGACTCTTGCTTAGGCATTGGACTGAAATGAAAATGAGAGAAAGAGAGGCAAGGCCTCTCTCTCCTTGAGGTCAGAAATCTCTGATTTTATTTTGTGACTATTGTTTCCAAGTGCCACAAAGCCTGCTCCAGCTGCACATCTGTCACAGCTCCACAGTGAATCTGCTCCCACACGCTGGCAGATGGATCTGGAGGGATGCTGGCAATGTTCACACACTTACTGCCAAGAAGGTGCTAAGTACTGCTCTGCACACTGATTAATCTTAAGCTTTTCCACTGACCATTAATGGGCTTTTCTAATTAAACATCTGTTTCTGTGGTTGAATGTATTTAGGGAAGTTTGAAATGTGGAAACAGTTTTCAGATTGCATAATATTATTTACAGAATTGCAGACTTCAGGCTATGACATTAATAACTGACAGACTCCATTCTACAGCTGTTCCAGAGATTAAGGGAAAGACCTGAGTTCAGAATGAAGTTGGTTTTAGCAAAAAGCAAAGCAGACCTGGAGTAATCTTATTCTTTAGCTATAAATGCACATATTTGCAGTAAAGAATTATAAAAAGTTAATGGACAAAAGCTTTGTGAGCTTTCTGGGGAAAGATGAATCATTCAAAGTGTATATCTTGACTACACTGTGTTACTAAATATATGCTCATAAACTCTGGCATGGAAGAGAAAAAGCCTGTGACTCATCCTGATGGATGAAGAGCAAAGGATTCATGCTGAATAATTTGGGGACTTCTTGCTGTTTGAAATTTATTGTTCAAACTATATCAGTGACTAGTGCAGGTATTATAGAAGAAATTCAGGCTGCAGGGAATTTTTCTCATAGCCAGCACAAACTAATTTGGAGCAGATTTACCTTCTTGCATCATCAATGAGGTAAGAGCATGGCACTCACACAAAGTAAAGATGTTACAGTCTCACTTGAGTTTACACAATGATAACTTTTTCATATGTTCTTACTTTAATCTCCTCAAAGAAAATCACTGCCAATTGCTGATGATATTTATAGACAAGTGTACTTTCAAAGAATTAAAGCTTAAATTCACTCTTTTGGATTCTTTGGTCTGAGCAGTCTGTGCAGAGTCTGCTCTTGCAGGGTCTCACTGAGTAGTTGTTTGAACATGGTATTTACTCCCAGAGAAGGGGGCACATGGATTATTAAACCCAGGAAGTTTTAATCCATATTTACTATAAATGTTTTCATTTATAAATGAATTCAGTTTTTGACTTTTGTTCTGAGCATGGTGAAGTCATAGAATCATAAATAGTTTCAATATAAAAAATACTTTGCTAGTCAGTCACTTTAGAAAAACAGCACAAACAAATAAATCAGAGCCATACCTTGCTGTCTCCAGCTCCAAACATACTTATATAATTGTTGACCATCCTGAACACAAATCCACGGTCCATAAATGTAAAACAGCGCTAAGAAAGGGGAAAAAAGAATTGTTATTTTATAGAAAAAAACCCCATACATGGCCTCAGTTACCTGGCTGATCACTTTGTGTCACCTGTACACTGGAATCCTGTGCACAGATGAGGTAAGTATTAGGCAGGTCAAGGAACATCAGGGACCTGGTGAATTTCCCTTGATTTTTATATTTATTTTCAGTAATAATGAATTACTCAAACTTTTCATTTTCACTGTGTCTGCAGCCTAAAGTAACCACCAGAGTGCACAGTGCTCTTGAGAAAGCTTCTCTAGTGGCAGCCACTCCTGTATGGCAGCACTGCATCCACCACTGGAGGTGACAGGTGATGGGAGCTGAGCATCCCCTCAGTGACAGGGCAGGGACTGAGAGAACCAATCCAGCCCCAATGCTCACTGTCTGAGCTGTGCTCTCTCTGGGACAAAGTGGGACACTACACTGCTTTATGGTGAGAACACAGCTCTTCCTGACTGGTGGGGCTAAATATTGATAGAAGGTGTAAAGGTTTTGAGGGCCTTGGTTCTGCAGCTACTGACATGTTTTCCTTGCAGAGTCAGCCTACAGTGTAGAGAATGCAATCTTGAATTCCTTCCTTCTCTGCAGTTCCTGAACTCTGCAAAACTGGCAAAGCCTTCTGCTACACACATTCAAACATGATTCCTTGATTAGGAACAATTAATTCATCCACATTAATTCAGAATTACAGCATTTTTAAAAAGAGTATCAGCTCAAGTTAACTAAAGTCCTTTCTTTACCAAATGTTTGACCCATTTGAATATAAGGTAAGAATCTGCAAAACTTGAAAACTCTGACTCTTTAAGAGCACAGACAGAAATTAATTACAATTACTTTAGAGCAGATTTACATGAAGACAAATGCCATAGAAAACTGAACAATCAGTCACCACTGAATTTGGAAATTGAGCCATCATCCACTCAGAACTGGTTTTATTTCCTTTGACTAGACTAGACTGGTCTGGAGTTTGTATTAAATATGGGGAAGTAAGTGCATGTGCTGTAAAGACAGAACACCTCACCTTGAGAAATTTGGCAGCGCTGTAGTTTGCATTCCTGGTTTCCTCAAGAGCATCTTTGTACTTCCAAACAACATGGTCTGCTAAAACCATCACAAGTGTGTCCAGCTCAGTTTGGAATGATTCTGAAAACCTCCGCGTTCGAGAAACCTAAGCAGGGAACAGACCATCAACTTAAGAGTCCATGATGCTGCACATCAAACATTCAGGCCAAGAATAAAGACAATAAACCACAGGCCATTCAACACAGAAGAAAAATATTCCTAGAGTTCCATTAATCTATTCTGAGCACAAACCCCAAACAGAAGAATCTGGTCCATAGGAAAGTGGGAAATATTTCATCAACCTATCCTCAATCTGTCTTTGAGGAATCAAGAACAGGTTTGAGCCTAACAGGTAATATAATGTTTTTGTAGGTCAACCAAATATTTTACCAAGTATCACAGGATTTATTTTATCAAGTCAGGCCAGTCAAGCAGTAAAGTTCAAGTATATTCAAGTGAATTTGCCAGGATTCTGCATTTTATATTTTTCCTAAGAGATTTTGTATATAAACTTACCTTTATTTTGTTTGTGTCAACCAAGTGCTGTGCCATTGATTTTAAGATCACTGCAAAGAAGAACCAGGAATGCTGTTCAAAAGAAAGAAAAGAGTGAATGAGTAATGATTACCTGATAAACACCTTATGATGCATTACCATTCCTTACAGATGGATTGCATGTCTTGGTAATGCACAGTGTTAAACATTATGTGACAAATACATTTAAAAATCTAAGTGCCATGTATTTGAGCAACACTGGATCATGTCCTTAAGAGAGGTGAAGCCATCTCAGGCATTTTGCCACCATGGCTTCCTGCAATAAGGAGCCTCCAAACACCACTCCTAAAAACTTCCCCTTCCTGCTGAGCACTGTCTTCATGGTTTGATTGCAGGGAACTGGCAGAGAGGTGAGAGGCAGAGAACCTCAGAGAACAACCTGCCTTGTGAGTTCCACCAGATAGGGAATTTGGCACAGAACAAGATGGTACTTGAACAGAGTGGTCTTCAAATACCATTTGAAATGGTGAACAGGTATGATACAGATTAATATCTCAGGATATATGTGAAACAAATACACTCCAAAAGCTTATACATTGAAAAAAAAACCCAAACCTCCCCACAATAAACCCAACCAAAAGCACTTTTTTGTGGCCCAGGATTTCTGCAGGCTTTCTGCTTTTTTCAGACTACTTTTTGCTAATGGCTCAATATAAAAAATCAGAACAGGTTCATTTCAAACAGGTGAACACATTTTTGCCTCTGGGAAGTCCTGGGCTGGACTGGGTACCATAACCCAGAGGCTCAGGGATGGACCTTACAGATGTATGAATTTCATATAGATCAAGATTTTCTTCTTCCAAGTTAAAAATTAAAACAGAGTATCCTAAAAGTAATTGCCCACATCATACTGTGTAAGAATTAGGTCTCTGGTTCTGACTGAGCTGTAATAGACAGGAGGAATTTTATTATGCAAACCACAGCATCTTGAGATACGTGTTATGCTGAGAACCTGCAGCAGCTCTGCTAAGTCTGACTGCTGAATCACTGCAGGATGTGATTTGCACAAAGGTCATACAGGGAAAAGGAAGAGGAGAAAGAGATAAATGAGTTTCAGGCAGAAAACCAGTAGTAAAACCACAAATATGCTAATTCAAGCTATCATTCACCTTTAAAACCTGTTTCACAGTTACTTGTTCATTTGACTTCAGCAGACCAGTCACATTCTTGGATAGCTCCTCATGGACAGTTCTTTCATCAAATGATTTGGTCCTGAACACATACTGAAAAAGAAAGAAAAAAGAAAAATTCAAAATGTGCATTAAAACAAATACAGAAATGCCTCAGTAGGAGATGATAAATCATTTGTGTACCAATAACAGCTGACAATCTTTGCTGCCAAAAGATCTTGACTGAACAATCCATTCACATAAAGTTTAATTTCCCTGGCAGTAATGGCACAACAGAAGTCCCCTACAGAACCTCATTTTTAAACACAGCTTCCTGTTGATTTCAGCTTAATGTGAATCAAGAGAAAACTCTGCTTAAAATCAGCTCTGTGATTTACTACTCAATAGATTATAGGATCCTGACACCTTCAAAACTGCCTTTCAAGCTATTTCACCTGGGAAGAAAGGAAAAAGCAAGCAGAGGAAGTGTGGAGGGCTTTAACCCACCTACTCCAGGTCACCTTTCACCTGCTCCTTCCTGCCAGTGGCAACAGCTACTCAGAGCTGGTAACAACTCCTCATCCTGAAAGGTGCAGAGCACCCACTGCAGCTGACTGATGGGCAAAACTACATTCCTTGTAGAAACTGAGCCCTCAAGGGAGGAATTTACCTACCAAAGTTGCTAGGAACTCATAAACCTACCATGACTACTCAGCAATTTAAACTAATAATTTGGTCCCACTGCACCTTACCTAAAGCAAGAGCTCTCACAGGGTATCAGTTATGATCAAAAATATTTTCAATACCACCAGGATGGCAAAAGAAACAAATATTTCTTGAAAACACATTATTAATATTCAGCTTTGTTTTCACAGCAGATGCCATAAGCTTCTCCCTGTGCAGTTTGGCACTTCTGGGTCCAGTTATTTAAGTCAGTGTAATTTCACATTATTGCTGCATTGTGAGTCACAACTCTCTACTTACTTATTCCCAAAAGAGCATTTGGAAAGTAGATATTTGTTTCCTTACAGATGGAAAACAAAGAGATTACCAGTTATTGGGTTTTGACTGCTGCTGGAAATGAGAAAACAGACCAAGTGGACTTATGGTGTGACTTAATAATCACCTGTAATTCCAAAGATTATTAGCTGGTCATGTAGTAGATATCTACTGCAATTTTGAAAAATTATTGAGTAGAAGAGGTTTTAATACCCATTTAATTAACTACATTTACATTACATAGTTTATTTATTTTGGAGCCTGAAGAGCTCTGCTGGACCTCAGCAGAATTCTTCTGTGCTTAAATTGGAGTACTTGAGACTAAAATGGAACTACTCAGAGGCTGAGGTGCATGACCTGTAAACACATACATTCATAAAGTAGGAAAGTAAATCCATGCCATGCAAATATCAATCAACAGTTGTCAACACTGAAATTAAAATGTTTTCCCATTTAGCAGCCTAACTCCTATCATGTTTTTGTATTTCTAGCCATGAACATGCTAAAGTCTGAAGTTTATCAGGAATAAGTATTTGCTTCCACTTTATTCCTAAAGTGAAACACCTCCCTCCAAGCTTATGCCACAAATACTACTCATCACCCACAAATGAAATGTACTTTATAAGAGCTACTTGTTGCACAGTGAAGCAGGATGTCACTACAGACAGCACTCCACACAACTGTTTGTCCCTCAGAGCTTTTTTCCATGACTGTGGGGGATCTCATTGCTATCATGATCTCCATTAGTTCTGTCACCCCTGACATAAGACAAGACATAAAGCAATGGCAATAATTCCTTCAACTCTTTGAATACCCTTCAGTTCTCCTCTATTCTGCTCTTTGAAATACACAGATAAGTCAGCAAACATAACACTCAAAGATATTACAACATCCTTGCTGCTGATCCATCAAGCATGACTAGAACAAAATTTACCTTCCCTCTCCACTGCAATTAAAAGAGAGGGAAAAAAACAAAGGCAAGGGAAGGGAATAATAAGTGTAACACCTTAATGGGGTTCACTTGTCTATGGATTTTTCTGTCCATGCCAGTAGCTGCAGTTAATTTGTGCTTCTGCTTAAAAACACTGCTTCATAAAGCTCAGCTTATAAAGCTGTTACCCAAGTGTACTGATGATGAGATAGTTGCTGGCCAACAGCATTATTCATGCTCATTTAATGAATGTCCAACTGATACAGATGACAAGGAGACCATCTTTAAAGAGGCCACTCCTTTGTTTTTTTAAGTAATACTACAGATTGTCCTGAAGCAAACTCCATGCACAGTACCTACCCATATATACCCATATATATTCTAGTCTTCAAAACAACAAAGAATCCTTTGTTCTTTGGCTGAAGAAATAGGGAAAAGTCACAGAATTTGAATTCTACAGATGAGAAAAGAATTTATGTACATAGAAAACCAAGGGATCTTGAGACTAAAATAATGATTTTATAATCAAAAGTTTAGTTGGAAAGCTATAACTTCCTAAGAGACATGAAGCCATGTGACAACCATGAAGAGCACCCAGATGCATCTCGTTCATAAAAATTGCTACTTGTGGATCCTTTTCAAGGGACTGAAAGGAAAGGGATTCAAAGGAATTGCCTTACGAGGGCAACCCTGTACCTGTACAACACAGATGGCCAGGTATTTTACAGGGATAAATCTCATCACAGTCAAGACTGCTGCAGACTGCAAGCAGCATCAAATGCCTCTCACTGGTACCTGTAGAGTTGAAGTTTCATGATCTCTGATGTTATCTCCCCCTTCCCTTCTCTCAAACCCTGCACAGTGGGAAAGTCTTGCTTTAGCATCATTTCACAAAGACTGACACTAACCCTACACTCCTAGAAGCTCAGTGCTAGTACATTTGCACCAGGTTTTGGTTCTAAAATATAAGTTCTAGTTATCAGCTGAATGCACTGCAGCTTCTCTCACCTGTGCTTGCTCAACTTGGTGTTCCATGGAAAAAAAAAGCTGCAGCAGCAGCAGCGACCTGAGCAGCTGCTTGTCCTCAACAGAAGAGTTTTAAAGTTTCTTAACCAGAGTCTCTCAGTGGCAGAAAGTTATGATGCAAATGCAGAAAAAGCTACAAACAAGTACAACTAAGAGTAAACAGGAAAAAAAACCACAAAACCACCAAACTCAACCCATCTCTCCACAAAAACATGAACATTTCAATACTGGCCATACCATCACGTAAGAATTGATGCAGTTGTCTAGTTGTTCTTCATGGCACTTGGCAACAATGTTGGTAAGAACCCTGCAAGATAGAAGAAGAACAAAAATTGAGCTATTTTGTGCCATAAGGCAGAGAAAGTGTGCCTGATATTCACAATGTAGAGTTCTTGTAAGCTCATCTAAAACAGTGCATGAGGGATGTGATCCAAATGATGAATAATGTGCAAAATCTGTCCACTGGGAAAAGCCAGTCATTCCTTGGGCTTTCCACTGCTTGGATTGTGCTGTTATATATGCATTTGCTTAACATTGCACCCAGTGTTAAGGATAATAACAGTACTGTCACCACAACAAGAGAACGCATTAGCTAAATGAACTTTATGGAGGCCTTGGATACTTAGGGATAACAAAAAATTAGAATACTTTAGTGAAACAGAGAGGCAAGAGCACCTTTCTCCAGGAATGCCACTTGCTAAGTTCTCTCAGGTCTTTGTAACTGTGCAAATGCCCTGATACTTTGCTTATGCTGGCACAGCTCCCCTAAGAAGAGCCCAAGGCTGGGCTGCAGCCTGAGCAGGACCCTCTGCAGCCCTGTCTGCTCCTGTCCTGGCACTCAGGCTGAGCACTGCACCCTCAGCACTGCACTGCAGGGAGAGGCTGCCACTTGCAGAGACTCCAGACAAGCTTGGGGATCAGCCACAGGGAAGAAAATTGCCTGGCTCACACCAGCACTCACTCTCAAAACCTGAGCTCCTACAAACAGCAGGAAACTGAGAATTTAAGTATGTCAAACTGAGAATTGCAGCAAAGTTTTCTCTTCAATTTATAAGTGGACCATTTTTTTTGGAGATCATCCTATTCCAGAAAACACAAATCTAGGTGAGAAGTCATCAACTTGACCATATCCTTTTTTTTTGATTATTAGGAGCTCATTTTTTCAGGATACTTAGAATAGAAAAGACTCTGCAAATTTGTAATCTTATTTTTATGTTAAAGAATTCAGGGATAGACTTGTAACAGTATGACTAAAATAGATTAATAATAGGCCTGACTGTGGCCCACATACAAGTACTCCTTTTGATTAGCTTGGTGATTTGAGTGACTTCTGGCAATTCTTACTATTGGATCCAAAAGCTTTCTAAGTCCCTTAAGTATTTTTAATTTATCTCATTTCTTGCTGTTAGTAGGAGAAGCAAAACTTGTAGCAAAACACAAAAGCTATGACAGAATTAGTTGTGCCCATTCTGATCCTTTAACCTTCATTCTGATTTGAAACTGAAATGAGTTCTGGCAAAAATGTGACAGAGAAATGATGCCACGACTGGGCCCCCAGACAAGTAAATAACCATGAGTATAAAAGGAATTATGTTTTCTCCACAACACATAAGCCAATCCATGCTCTCATTCTGTTGTTGTTGCTCTTAGTAAGTTCAACACAAGCTGCTTCAAGCTATTCAGAACAAAACACAGTGTGTATATATAGGACATGTCAATGAATGACACACAGCAGACATGCATATTCCCACTGGCATCAGCTCTGCCAGCACAGAAGACAAGACACCACACATGCAAGAAAAACAATGAGAATCCTTCTTCTTTTCCTTTTTTATCTTTTTTGGGCCAGGTATGTGTATATTCAAAATTTGACGCATGGAAAGAAAATAACATCCTTCCATTTTTCCATCTAATCATTAAAACTATATTTTAAACAGCTGCTTCTTCTGCAGCATTTTCCCATCAGTCAGTTAACTGATGCTGAAATTCCACCCTGGGACACAATTCATCATTTTCTCTAGATTTAACATCAGTTGATTTGCTGGCCACAAAGGTGTCCCCAACAAAGGTCTGCTGGCCTCTCCCCCTTTGTGATGAAATCCCACACACTTATGAGGAAAGGTTCTTCCAGTCCTAGTCCCTAGCTGAGGTAAAGCTGGACTTTGCCTTGAAAAATGATCCTTTGATAAAGCATATTGAAACTCTAGCTTTCCAAGCCTAAGATGGGAACTCTGCTTCCTTGTTTCTTTAAGTTTCCCTAAATAATCGTTCTTCAGGAATGAATTCTGAAGCACAATCTCCGGAAGGAAAGAAAGAATACTGACAGCAGATCAGTCTAACAGGGTTGCAGAGGACAGTGATAATTTTTTCCTACTAGGAGTATTGTAGTTCCCATGATTAGCTGCTGGAGGAAGTCTAACAAAAACATCACTATGGACACAAGTAAATGCAACACAACTTTCTGCCCTCCTGCAGAGCCCAGTAATAATAATCTCATCAGTATTTTCTTCCTGCTGCCCTGATTAACAGCATCAATAAAGACAATTTCATTATGTGAGGGGTGAGAGACTCAGCAAATCATTGCAGTTGTATGCCTGCTCTCTGGAAAATGCTTCTATTGCTTTTCAGTTATTGCTGATGCATTCTAATTAAAAAAAGCCCCTGAACAGTGTGACCTGGTTGTTTGACTCTGCACTGAATGCAGCAAGATGATGAGCTCTTCCTGTGCTGAACTCCACATCCTCAGAACCAAACAGAAACCAAAGCTGAACCCTGCTTTGTCAGGAAGCTCTCAGCTGCTCAGGAATGAAACCTTTCCCTAGGACTGCCTCAGGGCAATCAGACTTGTCCATCATGGTCAATAATTTCCAGCCACATGATACCAACTGTCACCCCCCCTCGAGGAGGGACACAAGAACGACACCCAGCAGCTCTGGTGAAAGCAAAATAAAAAAACTCTTTTTTAAAACATCTGACTCCATATTTATATCTTTTTAAAATGCCAGTGTCATTGGAGGGCTACAGTGCCATCTACTCAATGCCACTGGGCAACCCAACTGTCCATCAGGTTGCTCGTCCCCCATAAAGGAATGCAAAGCAATAAGTTATTTTCATAAAGTGCATGAGAAAGTTTGTGCAAAGGATGCAAACATCAGAAGGCTTAGTAAAACTTGAGAAAATCAGGGCAACAACCAACACTTCCATGTGTTATTTGCAGAGCCCACTGCTAAGGGGAACCAGCATTCTCACCTACTGATGTCTAAATGAGCAGCTATAACTGGACTGACATCTGCATTTGTGCTCCTGAGTGAACTCTGTACCTCCCACAGGGGTTATCCAGATACCTGGTCACAGCTGTTGCAACTTCATCATCACTGTTTTGCACCAAAACCCAGAAGAGTTGGTTCAGGACTACAGGAAGAAAATTCATAATCACATTGATCTTCTCAATCCTCAACAAATTCTGTAAGGGAGGTAAGAAGGAAAGTGAGAGGCTTTCAACAGAAGCAATGAGAGCTGACAGGTGCCAGGCAGCTTTGCTGCTTCTGCAGGTAAAATGCAGAGCAGCCACTGGGTCCCCATGAAGCTTGTTTTAAATATGACCATCAACACAACTGTAGGCATTGTCCAAATTTCAGAATTCTAGTATTTTGTGCTATACTGACCTAAGGGCAAAAAAAAAAAAAAAAGAGGAGAGGAAACCCAAACCAACTTTTATATTTCACTAAGGATCCTATCTAAAGGCAATAAAAGAAGTCAGCTATTTTCAAAATATGCATTTTCTAATATTTTTAGGAAAACTCTTTTTTTTAAATGCAGAGATCTAATTAATTCAACATGTTGTGGCTAAAATACTTTTGTTAAAGGCACAGTGGTAAAAAATAATATTAACATGCTAACCTGACATTTTATTATTGTCTCTAATCAAGGAAGGTATTGAGCTTCTAATAATAAAAAATCAAACAAACTCCTTTGAATTTCTCCTAGGCTTTTATTTCAGGTCTTTTCAAATAATTCCAGAACTTCTACCAAAGGTACTGGCAATTTATAAATAAAAGCAAAATACCCTGGGGAAGATTATTTATTATGGTTATATTGCATAGTTAATTCCTTGTTGCATACAACATTGTCTCTGTTTCCTAATAAATTCACTGGAATATTTTTAGAAGGTAAACTACAAACAGCAGATAAAGAATGATGCAATTCTGGTGGTTTAGACAACCAACTTACTGTCTAGCAAGTTGTAAAGCTTTTATGGATTCCTAAACTTTGCCCATTATGCTCAATGGCTTTCCAAAAATTAATTGAGGACTTCATTCTCTGGAGGTATAACCTCTAAATAAGACTGATGCTTTGATTTCTGAACAGACAACTTAATAATTTCTTTAAATCAAGACAGTATTTGAAAACACAGCCACTCTTTTCAGGTCTGCAGGTAGAGCTGCATCTACAAACAAAAGTAGTGGCCATCCTTATGGATTTGTCCAGAGAACTACCATGATTTATTGGAACTGTTCTTTGCTTATTAAAGAAAAAAATCTCTTCCCAATCAGCTTGTATCTGATTAGGGTACACTCATACAGGAAAAACATCACCAGTGTAGGAAAGGGGGAAAGCACCTACATGGTGCAAACTTCTAAACCCTCAAACACCTGCTGGATTTTACAGAGTGCTAAAAGGAAATACAATAAATGTCATATGTATGATGCTTCAGTCAGTTCAGAGATGGAACAGAGTCACATCATTTCCTTTTTTATCTGTCTGTTAATGTTCCACAAGCATAGTGCACAGCAAGAACTCTGGATTTTAGCACTCAGATAAGGTATTAGGACCTTACATTTATCTGCTGCTCTTCTAATTTGCTTGTCATACTCCTCTCTTCTCAGAGTTTTTGACCTCTACTGAATTCAGGCACATTTAATGCAGCTCTTGCTTCATCTTTGCAGATGTTTCTGGTTTCAGAACTTGACAGGCCACAAGCACCCTTGATTAATACACACCAAATACCCTGAGCAGCCCTTGGAATAGCATCCAGGTTTTTAGAGGAGGTAAGGATAGAAGTTATTTAAGGCAAGAGAGGATTATCAGGAATACTGCAGCTCCAGCTCCCTTCCCCAGACATTACTGGAGCAACATTCCCTTATCCCCTAACAGGATCAGAGCTTGGCACAGGCTGGATTAGCTGGTGCTGGGGCAGATGCAGCCCTGCTCTAGATGAGAAGGGATGGGAGGCAGCTCAAGACCAGCAGTGCATCTGTCACACCAAGTCCATCTGACTGGAGCTGTCACAGACCCTCTGCCTCCTGGTAAACCTGTGCCATGGCTGGAACTCTGCAGTGGGGGATGAGTTGAGAGAAAGCCCTAACTACAGTTGTATAGTGCAATTTGTAGGTTGTATACAGGTTACTTTACCTTACAAGAATTGATAAAGTTTGAGGTAGGAGGCTGAGACAGATCCTTTTCCCTTTCCTGGCACTGATGGAAAAAGTTATTCAGGTATGGATCCTAAAATAGGAAACATTCACATTAATGTATATTAGAGATGATTAGAATTTAGTGCCACAAATTGGTTACAGCAATCACCTGTGACACCCATGAACACTTGGTCCCCACAATCTTATATGGGAGTCACAGAAAGAAAATCAATTTATTGACTCCAACCCATTGGCCAGCACAGCTTGCAAAATTCCAGGTGCTTTGACAAATCCTTTTCACTGTTGTGAGTGATTAATTTTTCCTCACAACCTAAGGAGTTTCAAAGACCAGGGTTTTTTTTCTTCCTGGTGCTTATAAAATTATTTTCTTGATGTTTGAACTGACATTCCACAATTTTTCTCTTGGTATAATTTTAAACAATTTTTTATTTTTCCTTGAATTGTGTGTCCTTAAAGTATGTATTCTGTCACTGGCATCTTGCCCTTCTCTGCTGAAATAATCTTTAAATGTTATAGAAACAAACTAATGCATGATTTTAAAACCCCTTTCAGACATTCCTTGACACTTTTTGTGTGCAAGCAGGTCACAGAGCTGAGAGGAATGTTGGCTTACCTGAGTATTTACTGTTGATACAACGAAAGTAGAGACTTTGAAAAGTGGTTTCCCACTGTCTACCCATTTTATATCACTGCCAATATGCTGTTAAAACAAAAACAACAACAAAAAATTTCCCACCTATTTCCTACTTATTCAAGTTTGCATGAAATTTTCAGTGCCCAGCTTTGCACATGAGTGTGCATGAACTGGCCTGGCTGCTGTGCTCTCACAAACACCATCACTGCAGTACAAACCCACTTCTCAGCACAAGACCAATGCTACCATTCAAGGGACCAGATCCTGCCTCACCCTGTCCTCATGACAATGGCAAAACAAACACAAGGAGGCAGAAATAATCCAAGCTGGACTGGAGCAGCAGGAAAAGATGATATCACACCACAATTCTGGAGAATGAATCATGACTGTGGATCACATCAACTGGAGAATCAATGTCATATGGCCTGAATTTGTGAAAGGAGTTCTTTTTGACCACTCTGATTCACATTTTGAGGAGTCCTAACACTGCAGAATACATAAAATATACTTTTTCCACATACACCTGTGAATCAGCAACATAGGACACTCAGCTCAGTGCTGATATATTAGTCCCTATATTCCATGATATGCAAATGAATATTCTAAACCAGAAACCCTATTTACCATTTACACTCCCCAGCAAATGCAAATGGAAATCTGATCTGATGAAAACCAGCTGGAAATGACAGCTCTGTGCCATGTGAGCAGCAAGGAGGGGTGAATGAGTACCTTTGTGCTTGCTGGCTCCTGAAGGCTCAGGTAGTTGGGGGGCAGGCTGCTGGCCACTGGCACCTGGTGCTCCTGGGAAGCCAACTGGGCATCTTTCAACAAAGGGAGCCAGGCAAACCCCACTGTGCACAAGAACAAATAAATGGCACTCTTTGGAAAAACAAGCTTCTAAAGTTTAAAGGAAGACAATAACATCCAGCCAAAAAACTTTGAAATCCTTATTTGAATGTATATAATGCATATTAATAATTGAAAATAATTCTACTACAGGTACCTGGTGTTTCCAGAGCCTCTTTCTTTTTGGCATTAGCTTTTGCATTTATGTCACAGGTGACATGATAAAATGAAAACAGAATGTGGTGTTTCTTATGGAGTTGAGTGGGAAGTTCAATTTTCACCTGAAATGTAAAATGTTACACCTCACTTTAGTTTAAAAATCAATTAAACCAGGCATCAGAGATGGGCTAAATGAGTGACATCTCCCTACACAGAGGTCTAAGTACAGCCTGCCTTTACTGGGTAATGTTTGCCCCATGGGAAGAAATGCTCTCTTAGGGAAATTGTTTATGATGAGCATCTATCACTTTTACTTAAAATAGCATTTTTTCACCTTTCTCTTGTGGAGGAATATTTTCATTAATGATGAAAGAGCATAAGATGAAAGAGGACAGAACTAAAGAGTGGTGGACTCTGCTTAGAAGTGATCACCTGCACTTTACCAGCCATAAAGAGCCAGCCCCAATGCTCATATCTTCAGGACGACTGAAATAAAACCAAAATGACATCTCTGCTACTGCTCCATCATCATTTCATGGCAAATACCAAGTAATAAAGGCTGACATGAAAAGAAACTTTTATTTATAATTTCTGCTCAGTCTTAAATCCCGTATCATGCCATCCATGAAATCCTACATACTGCTTTTCAGTTATTATTAACCTCTTGGAATAAAAATACAATCTAATCAGAACATGTTACCATAAGAACTAATACAAATAACCCTTTGCTCTTGTGAGCTGTGATGAAACTTATCCAAGCTAATCCTATGCTAAAGTAAGGGTTAGAAATCGTTGATAAATGCTTCCAGTGTTAAATCAGCTTATGGGTAAGAACCTAATACCATAAACACAGATATAAAATGGGCACCCAGGGATAGAGATGAAGACAATGTCTTAACATCCTACATTCTTTTAAATTCTGCACCTGCTTTACTAGGGGCATTTAGGGCAGGTGCACACCTTTTCCAGTCAAATTGGCTATTCACATCTGAATTCAGCTCCTCATTCAGCTTGAAAGTAATCTCTCCAAATCAAGTGGCTCACAAGCATCACATGAAGGACACTTTCAGATGTGTTAAACCCCAAAACACATCTTGTAAAGGATTAGCAAAGAGTTAAAAATCTCTGAAAATCTATTGCTTTAAGTTCCACCCCAGCTCCTAAACAGAAATCTTAAAATTGCTATTTCACATGTAGTTGTACATTATCTCCTGATCTTGCCTCAGCAATTTTATCAAAGTAAATTTTTAGTGAAAAAGGAAATTTTACTGACTAGGAGAACAGTTTGGAAAATGCTGGCTATGAGTTCTATACTGTTTGCCAGTCTCATCAGTACACATAAAGCAGTAGTGGAAAATCCAGAAGAGGCAGCTGACATTCACAAGCCACCAAACACACCAGTCACTGATAGGGTGAAATGAAGTTCACCTGCAGGAAGCCTGGGGAATCAACACTTGCTGTTGGTGAAACACAAAGAGGCACGTGTGAGTAACATTTGGCAAAGGCCACCACAGGAACTACTCCATAGCTGCATCCTCAGAGGCAGCAGCTAAAGGACTTGCTGCAGCCCCCACACATCACTGTACATTCTGTTCAGACTGCATCAACAAAATGCCCCAATGCAGATCTTGTATGTCAGAGAGGGATTTGTTCTGACACTTGGCTCCACACTTCATCACAAATGTTTACTGTTTCCATTAAATTCAGAGATGCAGCTGGATCCTTAATGTAATCCAGACATGCATTTTAGAGAGCTGGACTGTTCCTAATTAATTCTACAGCATCTTAACTGTACTCAGAACATCTTACACAAGGAACAATCCACTGAGTTGATTTAAGAAGAGAAAACAAAATGTGAGACTGCATGTCAATCTACACAGCACAGCCCTTCCAGATACACAAGCAATGGCAACAGAAGCATTCTGTACAGATATTTTTCTGTCTCATTGGCAAACACGTGGGACTGGCAAACATTTAATGAAAGAAAAAGCAGACTGACCTCATCATAGAAATCAGGATTCTGGGAATGATGTAGCACAGCAGTGTAGGCTGAGGTTGTAAATAAGGGTCCACCTGGCTTCCCATAAATACACTGATAAAAGTAACATGTTTTCATTACATTGGGAAATTCTGCTGAAGATACTAGTATTGGTATATCTAATATGTATGTACATTTAAAACAATTATCATGAAAGATTGATCATTACTTTATCAAATATTAAAAGAAATGTTTTAAGTGCTCAAACCTGGATTTTTTAATACACACTTCCAGTAAAAGTCCATTGATTCTGTGAAAATTACCCTATGCTCAATTAAGCAATGCAGACTCCTTAGACTTCTTCCTTGCTGTTATCAATTTCAGAGTTTTCTGCAAAAAGCTTTACAAAATCTATTTCACTTTTATGCAGTTCAATACACAATACAGTGCTTTTACTGACTTTCCAATGTTACAAAAGCTATCCCTGTTAACAGTCTCTTTTCTGGCAGGGTCCTGTCTGGGTGCTCTTTATTACTGAGTAATGGCAGCTTTATTTATTGCTGGGAAGACCAGACCACAACTGGACTATGCAACAGCCCTTGGGCAATAGCAAAGTTAAGAATTAAGTCTCAGGCCCTTCTAAATTTTGTGCCTCACTCTTTTCAATCAAGTCTCCAGAGCTCAATGAGAAATGTAGGATAAGTGATAAATTCAAGAAAAAGCAAGTTGCACTGTAAAAAATGGTTCCATTTTCTAAGATCATCTCCTTTCCCCTCCACCAGTCAGAATGCTGGCACTGCAAAATGTAATCACTGTGACCAGCTGGGATCTAACAGAACCACAGAGCAAAATTAGAGGGATGTATGACAACATCCACTCTTGAATTGTTCTGGTTCAGTATCACCCTTACTCCTGGGTTTTATAAGTAATGTCCTCAGAAACAGCACCCTCTGAACATACTGCTCTTGCAGCTCACCTTGAGTGGCTTTGCTCCTTCTTCATCAGAGCTTTTGAACTCAATGCACACTGTTATATTCCGTGCCTGGAGAGACAGCAGTGTATTAAAGCTGAGATCAGAAATGGGGTACCCAGAAACTCAGGTAAACTACAGAGCTGGAATAAAGCCTTTTCAGAACCCAAGAGAAACATGCAGATGGTGTATAAATATTTATAAATGCCTATAAGTCTCAGTGATATCACTAAAAATAAAATTTCCAAGAAAATGCAAAATGCAAGCCAGGTCTCAAAATGACTGTGTAGAAGCAGACTATTAATTGACCAGGACTTACCTACATCTTGTCCTTAATTAGTTTTCAACCACCATGGAAACGCAAGTGGTACCAGGTTTCA
This sequence comes from Peucedramus taeniatus, assembly GCA_013400575.1. NCBI lineage: Eukaryota > Metazoa > Chordata > Aves > Passeriformes > Fringillidae > Peucedramus > Peucedramus taeniatus. The sequence goes on from WBNO01022993.1 coordinate 139,749, forward strand.
TTTAAAACTACAAACATTATCTAGATTAATTTTATCTGCACACGTTATCATTAATATAAAGCCCTTCTGAAAACTGTGAAGAAGCTCTTACCACATTGTCTCTCTTTGAATCACTGTTACAACTTAAAATTTACCCACAGATTCATTAAATTTGTACCAGTGTTTTATGATTGCAAAAGCTGAAAAAGATGAAGAACCAACTCAGTGACATCACCATTTTCCTCTCCTTTATAAGTTCTCCTTGATTCCTAGAAGAGCTCATGCAGGCCACTGCTACCCCATGTTGGCCTGAATCTGTCCCATTCTGTACCTTGTTGAAGTGTTTTTGGCTGTCATACTTGAGGTGTTTTGGATAGATGTATATTTGGTTCTTGTACACCCTGTAAGGTCGAGAATATTTTGTTGATTCCTGCACAAACTCCTCAACTTCCACTGTAGGTTGATGCTCCTTTACATTATGGAATGGCTTGATTGGAATAAAGGATGAAGTTACACAGTCTTCAAAAGAAAAGAAAAGAGACCCATCACATATTGTGTTTGTTTTTACTGTCTTACTACTAAGAATAAGTAATGTTGAGATGGAACATACAAAATCCTGTCCCAGCTTATGAGAAATGACTAATGCTGAGATGCCTTAAATTTACACATTACCTCAGAACAGTGGCAATATACAATCTTTAAATGATTTCTCTCACTTGAATTAAACTGGACAGCACTGGTAACCTCTTTTGACACCCACAGTATTTGGTGACATTTGATGGTGTAACAGCCCCATTGGTATATGGGCAATTTCTAAAGAATGTACGGAGTGATGCTGCTTCTAATCAATTTTACAGCTCAACAGCTCATTTAAGTTTTTCTATTATCTAGTAACATACAAAATAAAATGAAGAAATGAGCAGTGCAGCACTAGATCAAATATATGATGCAATTGAGATAAGTGAAATCAGATCAGGAAACAGAAGACAAAAATAAGCCCTCTGTCTCTGAGACTGGAAGAGATGAAAACTAGACAGAGAATACTTTCTCTTCCTATACCATTAAAGCAGTGAGGCATTTAACTTCATGGGGAACTCAAGCTGAGAGGAGAGAGACGTCCAGAGAAACCAGAAATACTTCTAAGAAAAGCCATTGGACAGACCCTGCCTACAAATGCCTTCCTCAAATCATAGGATAATCCCCAGGAAAAGTCTACCAATATGTTGTGAGGAAGCTGAAAGAAGCTTGTGATCCCTCACATACACCATGCCAAATTTTACTTCCTTCTAACCCAGTACAAGGGGAAATTGCTGGTTTCAGAGTAATGCAGGTGCTCTGCAGCCCAGGGAGAAGTGGCTCCAGGCCAGCTGCAGCAGTGTGGTTTCTTTCTTCTCTTTCACAGACACTGAAAGCTGGGCTGCATCTGCCCAGGTTCAGGATGAAACAAAGAGTGGTGTAATTCAATGACAGCAAATCAAAACCACTCCCCTGCAATACATTTTCCTACACAATGGACACTTCTGTCAGAACTGTCTCAAGATGCAATTATGGATGGAAAGCCTACTATTTAATTAGAATAATTTATTTTAAAGTGGAATCATACTTGGATGTTCCAAAGGAACACAATCAACTGCAATGTCCAAGCAGCCAGGTATAGTCTGTATTTTGCTGATCTTCTCTGCTCTGCAATGAGATAAATGAAAACATTTTAGAAAACTAGAACAGAGATCATAACATCACAGGAATTAACTGAAAATGAAAAACAGACCCTTATTTAAGACATTTAAGTTACATTAAACACATTTAACATATACCTATTGGCTATTAAACTCTAATCCAATGTAACAGCAGAAATAAAATATGATTTGGTTTCTGTTTTTTTTTTTTCTTAAGTCTCACTCCTGCCTTCTCTTTGCAAGCAGTATTTTGTAGAAAAAGAAGGAAGTGATGAAGCAAAATTTATGATAATCATTAAAAAAATGAAAATTTATGAGAATTTATGAGAATCAACTTATCTACTTTTACTTTCTAAAATCTGAATGAAATATTCCCTAAAAGGAATTCAGTGAGCACTGAGAGGAGTTCAAAGCATTGTGGCTTCTGCAAGTGCCATGCTGAAAAGAGACCAAGACACATTCTTTGTGCCCCAGCAATCTGAGCAGTGCCAAAACCACAATGCTAAATCTCTTTTGTCTAGGAGATGTTTTAGGGGCACAAACACAGCAGTGGTGACACTAATGAATAGTCAGTGGAGTGCCCTGACCAGTAACAGTAAGGTGGCACAAGAAGTTAAGAGCCTAATCCAAGCCCTGTAGCTGACATTCAATCTTTTTATGATCTCTTTTTATATAAATGGACAGAAGTTATTTATATTAATTTATTTTTAGGCCCATTTAGAGTAGAAGAGACAAGGAGAAATACATGGTTCAATTCTCATGTCACTTATCCAGTATAAACACAGACCCAACTCAAGGATTAACCTGATTTATACCTGTATGGAAATTACCCAGCCAAACCTCTTCAGAAATTTACAGGCTGTAAAACACTTGGAGAAGGTTTTTACTTTCAATCCCCATTCTCGAGTTTGCCATGGAGACTCAGAAACACAAAAGCAAGGAGTTGGGAAACCCACAAAAGAATGATTTTGTATCTCTGTCACACTTTTTTTGTTTTTTTTTTTCCCTCTGAGATAAAGTTGGGTACTTCACCTGCATCTCCCCTGATAAAAGCTGATTTAAGCAATTAATATTTCTAGGTTATAATAACATTTATTTTAATGTGCCAAACGATGTTTCAATTTTCCTGGAAAGTCCAACCTCAAGCACTCTTCGGCAGGTAATAACCTAATGTGAAAAACACTAGTGTAATATAATTTAACATGGCACACTGTGTTAAAGGAAGAAAAAAACCCAGCTACAATTATTCTGCACAGTTTTATAAAGCTTCAAAGCAAATTAGAAACTTTTCCTTACCTTCTGTATTCTGCTATTAGTTTAATCAAATCTTCCATGGAAATCTTATTACTTTCTTGCCTGAATAAGGGTGAGAATCGGGAGTCTCTGTCAACATTTCCCTGATTATCTTTAAACACTGGCCTATAAAGAAAGAAAAATGACATATTTATAAACACTCATCCATATATATGTATGTATGTATGTATATATTTGAGCATTTGAAATTGTCACGTAATCTTTTAACAAGGTTGTGATAGGAATTCTTACACAAATTCATGGCCTCTCTGCAGATTTTTATCCAAGAGAGCCCTGCCAAGCTTTATGCTTGCAGGACAAAGGCAATTTCAGTTTATTCTATGTGCATCCTGGTCCTGCAAAGGCCTCAGACCTGGTTTGAGCAAGAGCATCTCACCCATCATGGACATGACTCCTCCCTTCAAAAAAACACCGATTCCTTATTTCAAGAAATCAATCTGAAGAATTCAATGCATTACTAGGTGGTTTCATCCATAGGTAATTTCATCCAAGAAGTTATTATCCAAGGAAAATCATTATAATTTTAAAGAATGGAAATCACAGCTAGCTGTCAAATCTCAACCACCACCTCTTACCACAATGAAACACATGCTTTTACAGAACCAGGTTAGAGGCCTCAATGAATGTTCCTGTGCATTACATCTGTCCTGTGCCCTCCAGGAGCATGACACCAATGTGGCTTAGCATTCCTTCACAAAACAAGTTTGTAGAACACCAACTAAATTTTTGATGAACGAGCTACAAAGTGCCCAATGAACTGGAAAAGAAGGATAACCATCTATAACTGAGAACAATAAATATCAGCTGTTGTGTGCACAGGAAAACATTTCCAGACATTTCCATTCCTGCTCATTGACACTTGCAGGATTTAATTAAGACATTGCAGTGCCCTTTGTATATCCTCAAGGGTCACACATGCTGGCTGGACCGGATAATGTAACAGCTATCCAAATTAATGAACCTTGGATTCAACTGTAGTATGAAAAAACATTGCTTAACAAAAGTAAAATGTTCTTGACACTAAGTGCTGCTCTGTGAATCATTTGGCCAATCTTGCTTCCTTAATTTACTTCTCTGTTCCACTGCCAGTGAGAAGAAGAATTGATGCCAGGACAAATTGTTGCCAGATGCAAAATAACAGAGCAAAGCTTCGGAAGAGGACCCCAAGAATAAGTATAAATGTACTGTATCTTCACTTAATTAACTGAGAGAAGCATCCCTAGCTCATTTCTTTGCAACTATCAAGAAGGATCAACTCTCTTCAATCAGATTTTTACTTCCAGCTGTTGGAGGAAATAAGGTCCACACCAACACACCATGTCAAAAAACTTATTAGGGAGAAACCAGACCTCATTTCTGGCAGCCGTTCTACAAATCCTATTAAACTGCTGTCAGAAAAAAGAAAAAGGAAAGAAAAATTATTTAATAATTATTGCAGTATAGGTGATATACTTCTTGGACTTGGCACAGCTTCCTCCTCCAGACTAACAGAGAGGACCAAAACATTGGGTGAGTGATTTCTGCTGTGCCACTGGGCTCTGCAATGTGATGCTGAGCAAACCCAGCTCTGCTGGAAACTATTAACTGATTCCAGAGCAGGCTCTAACACTGAGCAAAGCTCTGCTCAGTGCAGCAGGGTGTAGGGGCACTCACCAAGGAGGGCTGTGGATGCAAGTGAGAAAGGAAATGAAGCTGGAAGTAGCTCACTCTGGGTCAGTGGTATTGAGCACTGCCTTCCAGGAGGCTCAGGGACCCAGCATCATGATCCTCAAGGTATCTGCAAACCCAAAAGATTCCACAACTGCCCACTCCTCTCCTCTGGAGTCAGAAGGGCTTTACAAAGCCATTCTGCCTACTCTGTAGCTATCACCTGCTGTGCCTCTAGGACTGGTTCAGCAGCATATCCCTGCCTAAATAATGCACCCAGGACAAAATTAAAGGCATGAAACCACTACAAAATAGGGAAGTATTTTTATCTCTCCAGTTTACACACGGTACTCTATTTATATAAAGTTCTTACAACCACATGAGTAGTTTAGATGACCATAGAAAACAAGATAATCCTTTCTAAAAATGTATGTTTTATGCACTGGTCAAATTGTACTGGTGTCTCCATTCCCCAGGTTCATTAAAGCTGAAGAATTGCCAGAACAGCAAGTATTGAATGTGTTACAGCTGCAGTTAAGTAACTGAAATCCCATGTTTTGCAATGTCCTTGCAGTGGGAACAAGAGTGTTCCTTGTCACAGGGATCATACTGAAGGCACTTGAGAATGACAACTCTCACATCAAAACAAGGAAATGCTTTAAAAACTTTTACAGTCCAGGAGTTCAGTATTTGTCTAACACATTAACAATGTACCTTAGTGCTGAGTATTCACTGAGATATTTTAAAAAGAAAAATTTCACTGAGCTAAACTCCTGAAGAGATTCTAAAAGTGGTAATTTAGGGGAAAGCAAGTTAATAGATTACACTAAAGAAACTGAAACATCATCTCAGTACTTAAGTGTTTATATGATTCTGCTCTTCTGACATTGCTAGCTGATTGTCCACAATCCTAAAAACTCGTCAAGCACAGAAAACCTGCCCATTGTTCATCATCTGACTTTGAAAAAGGTTACTTTTGAAGTAGTGGTTTATGATTTGTGGGAAAATTGCTCACCTCCAGGGTTAGACACTGAGTGGAAGATCTGCAGCTACTGGAAATCAGTGCAGTCTCCCTGCCTTCAGGTACCTCAACCCACGGCAGCTGAACTGAATCAGCAGCTGCACAAGCTGCTGAAGGATTCCAGTATTAGGCTCTAAAACATGATGTTTATGAGGGTGGAGAAGGTTTGAAGGAGTAAGAGTGTAAAAACTAATCTCTGTGAATGAAGTTTCCCCCCACATCTACAATATGTAGCTGAGGCAGATATTTGCAAACTTTGGCAGTTCTGGCAGGAATATGAGACTCTGACACACTGTAATTCTAACACGTTCTGTAATTATACCTGCAACAGCACACAGACACCAGATTTCCCAGCAGGAACTCAGGGAAGAACCCTGAGTCATGCTTTTGAGCACTGCTAACAAACTGGTGCCACAGGAGCTAATTAAGAGTTTCAGTCACATGTGCAATACTCAGCTGTCAAGAGTTTGGCTTGCTGAATGCATACGCAAAAATCGCACTGTGGCCATCTGTAACTGCTTTAAGGAGGGAAATTTCCACACAAAAACAGGAGTGTGGTTAATGCCAGAATGAACTAACTGGAAAACATCATTTCCAAACCCAGGGTTTTGCTATTTATCATAGCCAAACCATTTCTTTCCCCCTGTAGTGCAATAGCCTCATATGGAAACTTCTATTTTCAAGCTGTGAAAACAGAAATAGATTTTATACTTTGCTTTTACTAAAGTCACACCTGAGCAACGTTAACACACAAGTGAATGTAACTGAGTGTGGAATTTGAATTTTCTCAGTGCACCCTAGCCTGACAGGTATTTAGGGGTCTCTCTGCCTAACAGGGACAGCAGCAAAACTTCACTCACATCTGTTGAGATTTCCCTTAGGCAGAGCAAGCACAGAGCTGCAGCCACAGCTCTGGGCTGGGGCACACACTGAGGGATGCACTCAGGCAGCACAGCTGTGGCACACACAGCCCAGCACAGCTGTGGCACACACAGCCCAGCAGCTGAGAACCAGAGGACAGGGGCGCAGCCCAAATCCTGCTCCTGCCCACCCCTCATCATGAGGCAACAAGGGATTGACACTTGGAGAATCCTATAAAGAGAAAATTGAGAATTTTTCAGAATAAGAAGAAAATCTTTCTGTATTTTATTTCTGGCAGGATTTGCTGAAGCTGTGGAAGAATGTTCTAGCCTTCTTTATACCCATGAGTGCCTGGCCAGACCCTGAACTAGTTAAAATCATCATGTCACCTAAAGAGAGCTACTACAGCAAGGGCTGAGTTGCAGAACATATCCCTGATGGTACTGCCAGAGCACAGGCAGGCAGAGTGAATAGGAAGCTTCAGGTCAGTCTGGTGCCAAGCCTGCACCTCCTGCCTCTGCACAGTCTGTTACATGGTAAAAGTGTCTCTATCAGCCCTTCAATATGATTTTGATGAATGGTTCTCTGGCTACACAGAAGTTGCAAATATTTATGAGTATCCTTGAGCTTGTGATCAAAACACATTATCTGTCCTTCTCTTGAGCACTCACTTACCTTTCCTGTTCTTCCTGGATATTGACAAAAAAGTATATAAATAAAATATAAATGAACCCTTAAAATGGCCATACCTCAGTGCATGTTTTCTCTTCACCATCTAAGCCCCATATTCTAAAATCAGAAGTTTTTCCCCTGCATGTGTCATGGGAGCTGTGCCCTCCTGGTGCTTCATGCCCCACACCAGAAGCACACACACAGAGCTCTCCCTCATCTCCATGGGCAGTGCCATAACACAACTTTTTCACCCAGCACTTGCTCTTCCTTTCTCCCTACTGAGAGCTTCAGGCAGCTCTCCACCTGGCCTGCTACTGTGAGAACAGAAGCCACAGAGGAAGAGTAATGTTTTCACTTGGCAATTGACAACTTTCCTTTTTATTGGGAAATGGAAATTTATATTCCCTGCTCTATGCACGGCAGAAAGAAGGGAGAGCTGTCACAGGGACACACAGGAGGGTTTCTGTCAGGGACCTCTCTCATCCCAGGGCAGCAGTCAATTGGAGAAATTACACAAGACTGAGAAAGAAAAAAGGGAGAGGACAAAGAAAGGAATTACATCAAAACTTGAAGGGAGAACAAATGGGAAAAAAAAAAGCCATATTTGGTAAAAGAGGATCATAAGGTATAAGGGTGCCTCAGTCTCGAGGTGAGACCAGCAAAAATTATAAAGGAAGAAAGAATAAAAATCCATTACTGCCACTGCACTGACCTGCAATAAAACCCAGCTGACAGAAATGAGAAAATACAAGTTCTCCATCACCTACTAACCACGAAAAATGCAGGAGTACCTGAACCGTAATCCCTCAGTATGACCCCCAAAGCATCTCAAGTCCTTGGTTAGATTTTTTCATAAAACTTGACAGGCAACCAAACAAGAACAGAGCCTCAAGAACAGGTACCTGTGCACGTACTTTCCAGTGCCACTGCAACTCTATTTCAGACCACAATTATCTTTGCAGGAAATTCTTAAGAGAATTGTGACTTTGACATCTCTTTGGTCATTTTTAGCACCCAATGAACAGTGGAGCTCACGATAAATTGATATTCTGTCAGCTACCTTTGCTGCTCCCTGGCAACTTCACTACATACCTGAAGAAAAGATTCCACCACAGGAACACTTAATGAGCAAGTAACTGACGTTTAGCTGTGAGAAAAATAGGGCAAAGAAACAAAAAGCCTGCAGGATATTCTGGGGTCCTGGACCAGAGAGAAAGCCTTGCTTAGCTTCAGGCAGAAAAAGTGGAAAAGAATAAAAGGATAGAAGTCCAAGGGAATAAGCTATAAGATGCTTATAAAATCATGCAAAGAAAGAATACATACCTCACTGACCAAGCAAATGGCATACGGTATTTCCCCAGCTTGCTGCAGAACTGTTTATTGGATTTTAACACTTTCTGTGCACACTGAAAAAAGGAAATGTGAATTATTTCATCAGTATCATTCTAACATCTTAAATGCTGCACAAAGTACGTCCAAGCTGAAGAGGCTATAGTGTCCCTACAATAGTTTGGCCTGATAGTGTTCATAACAAAATGAAAAACATGGGGTGGACAGCAGAGATATCACAAGATGAATATGATGCTGCTGACAAATTAAACCCTGTCACCACTCCTTTATTCAGAACTGCATTAAAGCTGTTATTCCAGTTTTCTGTAAGCACCCAATGCAGGTGCAGTGCCTGCTCTCAGAGACAGATAGGTGCCTACCCCAACTTTGCTCCTGTACAAAGTTCCATAGCTCATAATTTCTAAAACATTGCTGGAAGAGAACATCCCTGTTCTCTTTAAAAATGCTTAAAGATATAGAGAACCTATGCTGTTCTCTAAGGCAGAACCAGCACAGGAATGTACCAGGGATGGATTGGTAAACTGCAGACAAAATGGAGCTTCATTCATCCAGCCAGTGGAACTTGGACATTTGCTTTCTGAAGCCTGGGACTCCCAGGAGCTTGTCCTGTTCAGCAACCTGAGATTTTTCAGCACCATTTGCAATGCATTCAGCAGGCTGAAGCTTGCAGAGCAGGAAATGATGTTCCTGTTACATTACCTTAAAAGAATCAGGATTCTTAATGTAAGGTTCGGCACTGCTGGCAATGTTTCCTGTAAGCACCTTTTCTATTTTTGCCACCAGTACAATCTCAGAGTGAGGATTACTTATGGAGAAAAGAGCCTGTGGATAAAAGGGAGAAGAGTTCAAAAGTATATGGTGATACTGGAGAAAGGAAATATTGCCAGTGCTCTCTGCTGATGGAAAGAGTAACAAACCAAATCCAGAAAGGATTATTAAGGATTATTATCTCTACTTATTCAACATAGCCAGATGGAAAAGAAAATCTTTGTGCTAGTGCTGAAGTCAGCTTGTGCACATGCAGCACCTTGCAAACAGACTGGCTCAAGTCAAAAAGCAGTGTGACCATGTTAATATGGCCTAAGATAACTGTTCCTCTTGGGCAGCACCTAAAAGCTGGCCTGAGTCAGTCACTCTGCAGGGCAATGAAAGGAGGAGAAAAGGTAACAAATGCTCTTTCAGCCCACAGCTTATGGCAACAGCAAGAATGTGGAAGCACTTTGAGATTATTGCAGCATCTAGATGCTGCTTTGGGTTGTGATTTTGTTTGGCTGGTTGGGAAAGGTCAGCAAATGGACACAAACAGCACAGGAAATATGGGTGCTTTCTCTAAATAAGAGACACTAACTTTTATCAGTTCCGATTGTAAATCGTCTATACAGGGAGCTCAGAAAGCAAGTGGCTCTATACAACTGCCACACAAAAGAGAATTTTCTTGAAAATAAGAACAATCAATGCCAAAGTTCTGCAATGAAAAAGAATACTATCAAGCTAAAACAAGTCACACCAGTCACTAAGCCATGCAAGTCATATGTGGAATACCTGTTTAGGGTATTTCAGCCACTCTTCTGGGAACCCTTTGACCTGTGGTTCTTCCGTTTCATTTGAGTCAATATTTTCAACTGCACCATTTTCCAATGGACTTGAGGAACCTGAAAGCATCTGTCTAACCAAAGTGTGGTTCAAATCCACATGAAAATCAGCAGAGATCTTCCTGCCATCCCTGACATCATACAGTGCCACGCTCACAAAGAAAGGCTCTACCTGCAGAAAATACCAGAAGCATAATACAGTGATAACTGAGAGGATGGGGGTAAAGTCTATCTTTTAATCGGTTTCTGCAACTAGAAAAAAGGAAGTAAACAAGTATTATTTACAAATTATAAGATACATTAAAAACACATGTTCGCCCACACCCCAGATTAGTTTTCAACCATGCAATTTTCGGGGCTTTTAAAGAAAGCTTGTTAACAGGGTGCCAGAAGAGGAACTGACAGCTTAGAAACTCAAAGAATCAAAACCAAATAGATAACTAATTATTAGAGTAAATGAATAGAGCCCCAGAAAACACACTGCAGAACTTTTAAAATGCAGATTGAGAGTCATTATAAAACAGGGAAGAGTGAGTGTGGGCTTTCCAGGGATTGTCAGAAATGCCACACAAAGATGACAAATGTAAGGGCATGGAAAATGTTTACTGGTACAAACACAAAAGCATGGGTGTATTATTCTGTGGGAAACACATGTTCCATTTTGCTGGGAAAGCAAGAGCATTCAAACCACTCTGATAGTGCCCACTTATCCTATGGCAGAGTACCAGGGAATCCAGTCCTGTGACTGAAAGTAACCTCCAAAGAGCACCCATAGCTCTGATGGAATAAATCAGCCTCAGGATAACAACACCTGAGCTGTCCAGAAATCAGAACCTTAAAACTGTGGAGATAAAGAGCAGTGCATAGCAGGTACAATGCCCTTTGCTTTTCCAGCCTCTGCAGTGAATATTGCATGCCCTTGGTGGAGTTATCATGGCTTTACTTAAACAGTTATTCCAGTCTGCCAAAAAAAGATATTGATTACATCATGCTGAATTTGCACTCACTGCAGAGGTCATCTTCAAATGAAAAACAAACAAATCAACAAAAAAAAAATCAATGCCTCACATGTAATATATGAAAATGCAGTGCTGGGACACTGATGTCTCATAACTTTACTGCTTCAGAGGAGAACTAACTAAAAGCTATAGACTGACATCTCCATCTCAATTTTCCCAGCCTTTTTTTTTTACAGTAAGAATAAGCAAAATTTTCTGTTTTGTCCTGGTTTTAGCTGTATTTTTCCACTAGATGAAACATCTTGTCCTTTCTATTTTGCCTTCTTTCCTGTAACTTTATCTGCTTGGTTCCTTGTCTCTCCCTGAAAAACAACAGAAAATCCCCAGTTCAACAGCAACTGATATTCCATTGTCTCCCTACATAGGTCTTGGCAGTTTAAACTTGTTCTTATAGCAATTGTTAAGAATCCTCAAGGTTTGAAACATTTTCAATCCTTCACTGAACTGTAGCTGTAAGTCTGCAATGTAAATCAGCTTCAAAATATCTATTGAGAAGTTAATCAGTTTTGTTATTCAGTCCAAAGGGAGCAGTATGCATGTGAGATACAGCTTTCCTTTCACTTCTCTCTCCAAAGTAACACATGTATGAAAAGAAAAAAACCCCAACCAACAAACCAAACAAACAAAAAAAAAAAATATCACAGAGAAATAAGAAAAGCTTGCGTTGGTTGAGGGATCATTTTCATTTTCAGTAACACAGGCCTGGAGATTCAAACTGAGGGATTTGCAGGTAATCAGGATCCTCTTTGCAGGCTTTTCTTCAAATGGCTTTATCACTGAGTTTGTCCCTGGAAACTCCTTTTTCTGAGGATTCAATGCCTGAAATAAGTAGGGCAATTTGTTATACATAGGAAAAAGCATCATATTCCAAAACTAAGTAAGCTTTTTAAAGGTCTTTGCAACCACTGAAACACCTGAAAACCTCAAAAGTCACTGTTGGCCTCTTCATATTACTATAGTAATTGAATATTATTTTCAATTTATAGATTAGGAAGCAAACCAAAAAGAGTGCCTGAGGACATATATAATGTCAGAGGCAGAATTAGGGATTCAAATTAGTTTCCTCTAATTTTAAAACAGACTTTTCTCTTGTTTACTTACTGTTTCTAAAACTTTAGCTTTTCATTTCCTCATATAGATTAAAACCCCTCACATTTTCAGATAACTAACAGCACATTTTAGAATGAGATTCCAGGCATTTCCTGCATTTCCATCTTTTCCCATTACTTATATACCACATCACTATTTCAATTTGCTTAATACTTTGAATAAAGGTCTTGATTGACATCAGGCTCAAGTTTAAATACACACTGATCCCAATGTTACTTAAGTCTTCTTTTTAACGAAAATAAAATTTCCATTTAAATCACATTCGGTGCAAGAAATAACTTTCTTTGAATCCTGACAGCGAATGTTAAACTTTGCTTTAATGCTTGTTTTAAACTAATTCAGAGCTTAGCTGGGCTGGCCTGGATGACCTCCAGAGGTCACTGCCATCCTCAGCCATTCTGGAGTGCAAGTGTGGAGCCTGTACAGAAATCTCTGTGGACTAGAGACAGCTCCCCTCCCTCCTCACTGCTGAGGCCTTGGGTATGCCCAGTTGCTTGCTGCAGTGCAACCCACTCTGCTGGCTGAGTTAACACAGTCAGCTCATGGCACCTGTATTTTAAAACTTCTAAGAATTAAAAAAAAAAAATGAAATCTTGCTTACTGCTATATCAGGATCCAAAGAGAACAGGTTTAGTCGCTCTGTATTTCGAGAGGCTTTCACTGTTTCTTCTGTTTCTGTGATGTACTGTGGTGACAGATAATAAATTAGTTTTCTGCACAAGAACAGAAATCCATAGAGCTGTTAGACTTCTAAATGAGTGATCAATTTACTCACTCATAACAACATTTCCCACTTCTGCAGCAGGTATCCCCAAGCACCTCCAAGCACTCTTTGCTTGTGAAGGAGAGGTTTTCAGGCCATGACACACTTCTAAGGAATCCCAAAACAGATCAATTAAGTAATTCAAGTTTTGGTATGTTCACATATGCTATCCATCGAGGAAGATGTCAGATCTCTGCACCAAAATCAGTTTAGAGATTCCCAAGCTGAGGGAAATAAAGCCCTAGCAAATCAGCCCCACAGAAAAACACCTGTGCCAGGGGAGGGCAGCAAGGGGAGCAGCAAATGCCTCACAGGCTGAGCAGGCACACAGACTGCAGGGTCACCCTGAGGAAGGCTGGGAGTCCTCTGCCACAGGGAGGATCACATAATCCCGTTTCCTTTCTGACAGACACATGCTTATGTTAATAGCAAGCTTTCTGACAAAACCAACTTCACCTTCTGAAGCCACCTGGTGCTTTCCTACCCTAGCTTCTAAAAGTTTATCCTCATGTTTAACTGCAAAACCCTTTTTCCTTGCTAGTTAAGCTCATTTATCCAATACATAAAGTAAGCCCTACACATTCCCTTCCCCTTAAAGATCCCTTGGGATATTTCAATTGCTCAATTCCTTCAGTCTTCCTTTGCACTTCGATTTTCTCTTTTTTTCTAAACCATTAGAAAGAATGTATCCACAGACAAGACAATCAGATACTTCTGCTGCCCTTAATACATGAAATATTTGATCAGATTTATTATATTATTTTCATCACATTTCATTTCATCAGATATATTTAATTTGGTTGGTTGTTTTGTTTTTATTTTGTTTGGTGATTTGATTTTTTTTTTTTGCTTTTTCGCATTCTAGGTGACCACTTCACATACATGAACATGACCTACAGTAAAATTCTGTCCTCAATTGCATAGGCAGCTTTCAGCTCAAATCTGTGTAACATCCTCAAACAGCATTTGGCTCTGTAGGCAGACAGCATCTACAGCAGCTCACTGGCAGAAGGCTACAAACAGATTGTACATTCGTTTAAGAGAAAGCAGTGAAGCATTTCCAATCTAGCTTTTCATTAAAAAGCTTCTTAGCACCATGCACAATTATCTCATCCACATGAAGCAGTTTATGAGCTCCAGAGGACAAAATGCCTCCCCTGGTAGCACATGCATCTTTCAATGAGTTACAGAAGGCATTGAGCAGTTCAGAGCTCACTTCCTTGCCAGTCACACACACAGGAAATCTTGGCTCTCATCGGGCCAAATTCTACTGAAATGCAGTTCAGATGAGCAAATATTTCACTCATAACTGAGGGGACTGGATCCTTACCGACTCCACAGGTCTAAATCAAAATAAACTGTGGGGCACCTACTCTCTTTGCATCTGGTGGAGATTTTCTCACTTAAACAAAATAATGAGGTGCTCAGAAAGATTATTCCTATCACTTGTGTCTCTAACAATTGTTATAGACTGTGCTATATTTTTCAACCTTTCAGAATATTAATGATCAGGTATTAGCAGGCATTTTTCACCTAGGAAGTTCTTTCCATTAGACTTGTAAAGAAAAATGGAACATCCATTACTTTTGCAAAGTCTGGGTGCAAGGTGTTCTCTGAAGAATCTGCCTCTTCTTGAGAGCAATCATAATTCACTGGAACTTCTGCAGGGTCTTGAAGAGAAGGGAAAAAAACCCACAAAATTCTTTTATTAATCCTTGCTATTACCATAGGGTTTAAAATATAAACCCCCATATTTCAATGTCATTTCTTTTTATTCCCTTCAGACTCATCATCTCCACAAATGGCAGCAACGCTCATGTAAACTTCTGTCCTCCTCAACCTCACCTCTCACTGCTGCTCACTCTTAGTCTGTATTTAAACTTCCAAACAACAGGCCTGACTACTCACTGAAACCTCCAACACATTCACCCATGACAAATATTCACACCCATGACATAGACACCTTTTCCTCTCAGTCCCTCCTGATGCAACACCAAGGGTTTATGTCAACCAAAAGTTTGAGGATTCCCAGTAAAGGGAGTGTTCAGTGAGGCAGGCAGGACCTTCCCCTCTCTTTGGGAAAGGGAGGGATGCAGTCTGGACTCCATGAGCTGCAAACCTGTGGACCCAGAGAGCAGCACTGAACACAAGTCAGAGCTTTCCTCAGCTCACCAGGGAGTGCTCTGTTCTCATGTGGTAATTCAGCCCCATGTGAAAGAAGTCATGACAGTCACTTAGGGCTCTTCTTGCCAAGAAAGCCTCATGTCTTTTGACAAGTTAACTCTATAGCACATTCCTGCTGCTTGTTATCAGCTTTTTTATCAGTAGAGACTTCTGTTTTCTGTTAGCCTGTGTTTTTGACCTCTTATGCATATATTTCTTCCTGTTTTATTAATATTCCTTATGGGTCAGATTTTCAAAAGTACTCCTCTAATTCTGAAGTGCAAGTCTCTTGTGCCTTGAAGTTCTAAAAACATCTTTGTCTATATGAGTATCCTGTCATTCCAAAATTAGAACTTACTATAAACATCAGGCTAAAGAGTTCAATTAGCTCTCAACATCCCTAAGATTCAGATGCATGTGGATGCAAAGCTTTGACTCAGCTCAGAGCACATGCATTTTACATCTGTATTAAGGTTTCAAGTGTTTCCAGCCTTAGAATTTCAGTTGGAGTGCATCCAAACTGTATGTGGATTTATTATGTGGAGGAATGAGTTACTGCCACATGAAGACTGCAGTATAACAGAGCATCCAATTCTTTCTTCCACAGTGAGAGCATAATATGCAAGCTCAAAAAAGCAAAAAGTCAATCAGCTTTCAGAGAAAGAGCCATATACCACAGCTGTTTTTTTTATCTTTTTTAAAATTATTAGCTCCAGATTTCTAAAGAAAATGTTGGAAAAAGAACTGATCAAACCACTCTCCAGCTCTAAACTTTTTTAAACCTTCGGAGTTCCAGGACGGTAAAACGCAAAGTACCGGCAAGATCACAGAGGGGGCTAAATTTAAAAAAGAGCTGCATATGCAAAGTGGAGCCACGTTGCTCCTGCTGACTTTGTGGGAACAGCTTTACCTCCCCTCCAGCCATTTGAAAATGATCTGAGGGGAGTTAGCTGAAATTGTTCAGGGATTGCCAAGACTGGTGCTGCTTCGTCAGGAATCAATAGGCACAGAATCCATTACAGACTCAGGCAGTTAAAATGATTAAATACTCATATGAAGGTTCCACTTTTTTACTTGTTTAAAAAACCCCCGGCAATACAAGAGATTTTTCACTCTTACCAAGTCTCAGATCAGTGAGATCTGCACTCTTCCTCTCCTGAATGGTCCCCTCTGGATTTATTTGCAGGATTTTGTTGAGAGTAAAAATCCACTCATCCATATCCTGCTCATTTTCAGCTGCCAGCACGAAGTATGTGAGGTCATTCATTTTCAACTCAAAGGCATGCTTCCTAAGCCTGTTATTCTGTAAAATAAAAATAAACACTAGAACTAATACAAAAAGGTACTGAAAAAGGCATCCATAATGGTCTCCACTCCTTAAAAATGACATTAAAGCAAACTTCAGTGCCTTTAAAGAAAATGTAAAGAAAATAGTGCGATATTAACACAAATTTCTGTAAATTTGTGCATTTAAGAGCTTTTGTGGCCAAACATATGTCCAATATTCAGCCACAGAAATCTAAGATACACAATAGTTCAGAAGGGAATACCTCCCATGTGGAACAAATAAAAAGCCTCTGGTCACAAAATGCAGCACTGCTACATGAGTTGGAGTGCTCTGGAGAAAACAGCTCTAAAAAATAAGCCTCTTACACTTTACCAACACAGCAGGCAACAAAAAAGATAAATCAAAGTATTGCTAAGTCATATAAATATTTGGGGGAGAGTGGGAACAGGACTTTCCAGAGGACTGCAACAGGACAAATTGCTGCACAGTAACTATTACAATGGGTATTTCCCACATCTACTTTTGTCTAAGACGTATTTTAAAAACAACTTAGGGGATTTCAACTATTTTTCACACAAGGCAAAGGTGAGGTATAGTGCTGCTCAGTCATTGCAATGCTATCCTTTTCAAGCAAAAAATAAGAACAAATGCCCAGTATACTGGGAGTAGATTGAGTCCTGAGAGCTGATCTCTGTCACCAGATTTTACCTGCAGGAGATGACAAGTCTATCAATTTCTGTCATATGAATTAACAGGTACTTAGCTACTGAAACAGCTCAATAAAATTAAATAAAGTGATGGGATCTAACATAATGTGCTTCATTTCTCAAATTTACCCAATGAGTGAGGCACATATCTCTTAGTCTTAAGGAAGCAGTTACACCAATTTTCTCTCCTCCTTGCTAATATCTGAGAGAACAGTAATGCATTCCATCCCCTATTGTTTTACTGAACTTTTAAAGCTGACTGATGATGGACATCAGTGCCACCATTTTGATTTCCATATTCCAGAAGATTGCCATCACTTTGTTGACAGATTTAAGTCATGGAGTGATGCTGAAAAACGAAAAAAAAAAAAATCATCCACCCCATAACTGGTCATTTAATTATATTTTTTCTTCCTTAACAGTCTCAAATAACATCACAGTTAAAACAGTCTCAAATAACATCTCCTGTAGTTCTGCACACTGTTAAGTATTTTTCTGCACCAAAACAAATCATCTAGTTATAAGAAATTTCTAAGCCAGATCGTGAGACCATAGTGATACTTTCATTTAAGAGAACAGAGGCAAAATCTGATACTGATTAGCAGAGAAGGATGACAACCCAGGACACTGAGAAGCAAGTTCCATGAATATTTTTTTCCAGCAGCAGAGATGATTTAGAAGATTCCTACCCAATCTGTTGCTAATCACTTGCTCCAGTTCTTATATTACATGTCATGACCCAGATCAGGAATCACTTAAGACTGAACTACTTCTTCTGGAGCTACTTGGGTCAATGGGGTCAGACAAATCTTGGCTTTTCAAACTGACTTGGGATTGTCTGTGTGTATATGTGTGCATGTGAGCCATTCTTTAGCTCTGCTACTGGAAATTCTCTTGAAAGGAAATAATTTTCTTCTCAAGTAATTTATGGAGGTGAATATTCTTTCAGGGTTATAAATTTTAATTCATCAAATGCAGAGTAAGAATAGGCTTGGGTTTTGTAGCAATTGGTTCTTGAGTATTTATCCTAATCCTGAAATTACTCCTTTCCTCCAATCATGCATTCAAGCTAATGCACAACAAGGACTAAAACTTCACTAAAACCTGTTACATATATATAAAATTATATAAGAGCTTGACCAAGAGCTAGAAGTTAAACAAAAATATGCCAAGAATTTTAGGTAATGGCCATTTAAAACTTTTTAAAGTCAGATTACTTGTAAAGTAAATTATGTATACCAGTTAATGTACAATCTATAAAGAAGAATACTGTGTTTCCATTTTATTTCAGAGAAGACAAAAGCATTTAAAATTAATGGATTTATTTCCTATTTACTATATTTTCCATTATGACATGGCCAATATCTTTAAATCAGGTACTGAAAGACTATCAGACATTATCTAACACAGCAATCTATCTTGCATGCTGAACCTTAAAAACATCAGGCAGGGCAGGAAAACTTCAATATCCACTTTTCCATCTGCACTTCAGACTTCTGGCAAGCAGATGAGATCTACAACAAAGTCTTTGTTTCAAATCTAAGGCCAACTATTTTACCTTTCTGATCAGTTAACAGGAAAAAACCCCAAAAAAACCATGAGGTACCATTTCTCAGTTTGCTCCTCTACAAAACTCCGTCTATATGGTATATAGACCTTGACTTCTAATCTTCAAAAGTTAACTTCAAGTTCAAAAATTTCTTCCAGAAAGAAATAATACAAGATTCAAAAAAGAGAGTATGAATGAGCTATAAATGAAACATCAGGCTAAGTCTAATGCCTGCAGGGTCATTCTTCCAAACTAATGAATTGTTTTGGAAGCATTTTGTATTTTATCTGGAGATGATTTCTCTGGGATATTTACTACAATTACGATATTCTATCTCAATCAAACATGAGCTCAAAGTCATTCACAGAGACTTAAAATAATTTATAGTAGTAAAACTCATTAAATCACCATGTACATATCACATTTTTTCACTAAAAATTCAGTTTTAGCCAACTCTTTCTTCACATTCTCTCGTCTCCCTGTTTATGGCAACTCTAAGTCAAGTTTTGTTTTTCAGCCCTATGTTTCCAAGTCCATCACAGACTTTGACAGCTGATGGTATTCACCCTAGTACACCCTTGGCTAAAATTCTAACCTCTTGCTAGTGAAGCTAGCTCAAGTTTGTGAGTCCCACGGTAAATGTCAATCAAAAACTATCACAGAAACTTGTATCTGGAGGCAGGCAAGAGGAGAACCCACTGCTCAACCAGTGTGGGACAACCTGGAGGAACACTGTAGATTTAGAAAGTGGCTGAAAAGGTGCAGGGGGAGGAGGATTTCAAAGGGTTCTCGAGGTGTTTTTTGTCAGAAGTTACTCAAAAAGGGCATAAATCTTACAGTCAAGACATTTTCCTGGAGTGTCATGAGAAACAACACAGCAGAAAGGGCACCCTCTAGGGTAGCATTAGATATGTGCATAAGAACACCCTACAGGGCTGGACTGGAGCTCTGGCTGAGACCCAGCTTACAAGAAAGTCCCTGCTGCAGGCAGGAAGGAGCAAGCAGCAATTTCTAACCAGGATTTCTCTGTAAGAATCTCCTCCATGGCTTCTGCTACACTTCCAAGCTACCTGTGAGAGTCTCTCAAGCCAATGGATTGACATTGGCAAACATCACAGTCCTACATGGTTATCTCCAGCCTCTCCTACCCCTGTCTGGAAGAAGAAACACCCTTCTGAACAGCACTGGGACAATGGCCATTGCCCACAGAGCTGGGGACTGCCAGCAAATACTTGTTCCCAGGGTGAATCACTGGGAACTGATAATTTTTCTTGCTCCAGAGGGATTTATAGGTAAAGGAGAGACATCACATTCTTGTTTATCAGGGGTCTTCCCTTGTGTTACCTGAAAGGTTTCTTTCAAAGCAATCCTCAAATCAGCTTCCCTAGCACTGTTACCAATCTTTACTGGTTAAGTTGTAAAGTATGGACTAAATAAAAGGCATTTCCTTATTCACTGATACATTGGGCTAGATCAGTCAATAGTCACATACCATTCAAGGCAACATCTTGTTTAGAATGAAACAAAAGAAAAAAGGGATATATATTATTAGAAAAAGAGGAAAGGAAAAACAAGATGGGAGAAAAAAGCTAAGAACAGTCTAAGGGTAGCAATAGGAAGAAAAAGGCTGATTTAGACATTTCTGGCAAACAAACAATAAGGTTCTGTCCTACCTGATGCCATTAAGACTCTCTATCAACCCCAAAAGTGATGACCTTCAAGGAGGCTCAGGATACAAGATTAATTTCACATTTTCCCAACAGGCAATGTTTTGTAACCCGAATCTCTTTACCCCACAACAAGCAAGCATGCTCTTAGTAAGCATGAGGTAAAATCTGACATCTCAGAAAATAACTTCAGTGAAACCTCTCCCAACCATTTCACAATATTTTTTTTCTCATGTTCGTCATGGACAAAGAGTATGTGCATGGTCTGCTACCATAATTCAGCTGTGCTTTTTTGTAACTTGTCAGTCTGAGCATTTGCACAAATTAAAGAGCAAAACCATTGGGTCTTTCATTCCCTGAAACTGCTAATGAGACCATTATTCTGTTAATGAACACGTTCTTCCACTTGCCTTTTTAAATGCATCCTACACCCAAAACACCACAATGAAATAAACTGGAACCTACCTGTACGACTCCTGTACAAGAGTCCAAAAAGATACATCCCTTTGGCTCCTTTGATATTTTTTCATCTTTATAAAAATTCATAATGTACGAGTTATCCGACAACTGCGTCAGCTGGAAGAAGCGCTTTTTGAAGGACTGAAGTGGTGGGAAAGGAAAAGCATAAAAATTGTGGTACTGCAAATTATTTTCACTGATACTTTACACACATAGTTTAAATAACAGGTAACTCCCCCAACTGCATTTCAATCACCGTTTTGCAGACAAATGAAATATTACTTTATTATCATTTAAAGCAATGTAATCAAACCTGAGATATAAACAGCTAAGTGACAATGGCAAAAAGTGTGCCTCTGTGGGGAAAATAAATCCAAAGGGAATAAAGAAAGAATAATGTTGTTCCCTTACCCGAACAGTAATGCTATTGTTGACAGTGCTGTTGAAATTCCCTTTATAAAGCCACCCAGACTTGTAAACTCCTGCTGCTAATCCTCCTCCTCCTCCACCACCACCACCTTTAGAAGATGAGTGGGATGTTGTGTCCTATATGGAAGACAAGGTTAAAATTGCCCAGACTTCTGAATTCCAAGACAAAAACTATAATGTTTGAAAATCTGCTTGATAACAAATAATCACCCTTTCATTCCTTTTAAAATAAGACATTATTAATAGCTCTCCCATACATGGGATGACATGAGACAAAGCTGTTCCAGAGATGATTTCAGAGCTATATAAAATATGAAATATTTTATAGAAGATAATGATCCTCCATTATAATTCTTTATTTGATAGTAAAGCAATAAATAACTTCCCCAGTAGAAAAAAAAACAACCCATGCCAAAACCAGAATACATACTTCATCCTTATCCACATCTTCATGATCGATTTCAAAGGAATGTGATGGCAGTTTCTCTGGTCTACATTCACTTCTGGGAGGGGGGGAAAAATGTATTTATTTATTTATTCAAAACAAATCATCTACCTGCTATTTCAGGGAGGTAACCATACTGAGCCCCCATGGCAATGTCAGTACACCTTTTGCTGTGTTCCTGTTGTCTCTTTTAAAATCACTATACTTTTAAACTACTTTTTTATAAGCCACATATATCTTTTTTCCCCCAAAACCCCGAAGTTGTAAAAGTTTGACACAAATGATAAAATACTAATTTTTGGTCTCCTTGCTGGTCTTCCATCACAATGGGCAACAAACCCAAAATAATTTCCAAAGAGAGATCCCATTCAAGGCTGGCAAAGGAAGGACACTGAGCTCTTCAATAGATTTCTTACCCAGGAACATTAGAACTTATATCTTAAAGCTTCTACATCACTTCTTGATTTCAAGGTTTTTTTTTCTATTCAATATGGTGAGCACAGCCTTCAAGCAATTTTTCAAAATACACAGATGTCTTTTTGATGTGATGCCATTTAAGTTCTTTATACTGTATATATTGAAACCTACAACTAAATATGAAAAAGCAAAGCACTTAAGCTTTTGTTTAATTTTAAGCACATAAATAACTGTACTTAGGCCCAGAGTACTTCTCATGCTGCAGAATTAAACAGTAAGTAACAGCCAAATACTCACAATAAAAATTCAAGGGTATTTTTAATTGGAAAAAAATAGATTTTTCAGTGCCCTGGAAAATTCCAGGACTCTCTTCAAATTCCTAAAGGCTACAAATCTCATATTGAAAACATTCAGTTGTGATATGAAAACCTAAAAAAGTTTTCATGCTAAAAGCTATTATTTATTAGGAAGACTGACATTTCCAGAATTAAAAAAAATAGAAGAAAAAAAAAAGATAACATTGACTCTTTTCATTTTTTATTCATTCATACATAAATTACAGATCAGGAAGATCAGAGTAATGAGCAATACCTATTTCCTTTTCATTTTCCCCATTTCAAACCCAGTCTTCCCATGATGTGCCCATACCACCACAAGTGCACAGAGAACACAAGAGTGTTTCATTCCCTCCTTGGTTTGTTCCAGTTTTGCAGTTTATTTCCTGCAAAAAACTGATCAATGTTTTGAATAAAAAACCCATTTACAATCCACTGGTATTTTTGACATCTGTAAACTTAAATAGTCAGAATATTTGTGATGGAAAACCATTGTAGGTTTTCCAATGCAACCAAGGGCAGCTGTTAAAAATTCTTACACAAACACTCCCATCTGAAAGGACTCCAAACCAAAAAACTCAAGCCAAATCCCACCTTTTACAAAAAAGAGGCACCAGACCTGAAATATCTACCAAGTGTTCCAGGTTTTCTATAAACAGCAGCAAAAATTTTGCTAATGACTCCTCCTGTTCCCAGACAGCACAGCACACACGAAGCAACACCTAAATCTTTTCCCATCCGCCCACTTGCTCAAGAAGCAAGAACACACCGGCACAAAGCATAAAACAGGGTGTAAAAGAGATAGTGAGAGCTCACAGAAAGGAATTTAAGGGGTTAGAAAGAGCTGAGAAGAACCTCCAAGGAGGAACACACTCAGAGGAAAACCAAAGTAATTGCTAAGTATTTTGATCCTGTCATGCACAAGGCGCTGAGCTCTGCCCTGGTGCCAGAGCAGTGCTGCAGGGAGCACTCACTGCTTGCCCCAGGTGCTCAGCATCACACAGCAACTGCTTACAGTCAGAAAGGGTCAGCACTCAGAAAGAGCAACTCTGACAAAAATCTGCTACACCATGCAACCATTACTCAAGGTGTTACACGAGTGTGTCACCCAGCACAGCATGGCCTCAAGCACACCCAAGCATGGAGTCCTTGAGCACTGCTGAGTCCCAAAATGCTTGTTTCTGCATGCAAAAGCCCACAGGGAAGTTCAGCACACCCTCAGTGGATGGAATTACTTTAGCCACAGTTAGATCTGCTGTTGTAAATAATGTTCCTTTTCCACAATGTAAAGCTAAACACTTAACACTCATCCAGTGTTTGCCAATACAATGACTTCCTTATAAAGGGATTGATACAAGAGTATGACAGCAGGTTTCTTCAAATCAAACAAAAACCAGTAAAAAATGGGCATCCAGAGCTAACAACAGTGAGATACAGTATAATGACCAGGACATACCAATTTTCTTTATTTTTCTGGAAAAGATTTAGTCTAAAACACCAAACTTTGTAACATGAACATGCAAATCAAGGTAGAAGAGGCTGGAAACAACATGAAATGAGGTGAATCTCAAACCAGATCTGTTAAAGGTATGTTAAGCTCAAAAGCCATGTCAGTTTCCAGCAAATGAAATGCAGACAACCCCTGCTATAACTTTGTGTCTGAAATATCAATGAGTGTGGCACCCAAACCTTCCCTAAGAGACATAAGACACAAGATCTCGTGTCAGTATAATCCTCAGTACAATGTATGTGCTAGGAGGGGGGAAAAGTAAGATATAAGACACCCTGGTCCCCCTGGAGCATGAACCCACGAAAGCAAATCCCATTATGCACCACACTAAAATGTCCTCTGCAGAAGGGGATGTATGTAATCAGCTAAAACCCACTTTTGTGCATAGTAATGCACCCACATCTGTCCCATGCATATTTCATAAGAGTGAAGACATTTAAGGTTAAATGAAAAACTGCTGTGCTACAACCATTTTTCTTGAGCACTAAATGCATTAATTTTCTAAACCAATCAACAGGCTGAGTACTTCAGAAAGGGTGTGTTTATAATCTCTGATTAGCAAAACTGCTTTTAATGGCTTTTCGTACTACCATGTATGCTGTTCATAAAAATACCAACCTGCAAGAGCAAATGCAGGTCTAAAGGAAGGTTTGCAGTGCAAAACCCTCTGAACACAGCATCTAAGTGGGCCATAAGACTAAATTTTATGAGTTTTTTCAGTTCCTGAGGCAATTAAGTTAGTACTAGTTTCCATCCAACACAAGCTTGGAGCACTCATTTATTCCTGTCTTATGTGCAGGTAAAATCCTTTTTTAACCAGTATTGTAATTTTAATGACTGAAACTCCAGGAAAGGAGGCAGTAAAACAGCTCAGTCTACGACTTGGTGATTTTGGTAACTACTCTCCAAAACCTTCCTCAGGGGCAGGACACAAACCTTCCAGAAACAAGAGTATGGGCAGAAACTCATGCATGTAAGAATAAGCATCAGATTCTTCATTTCTCTCCACTGAAGTCAAGGAACTGGTTCCTGCTCCTCCCAGCACTTTTACAGTGATTTTCATGTTTGTGTGCCTCCAAGCACAGGAGAGATGCCCCTTACCCTGACACACCTCTGCAGCCCTGTACCATCAGTGCACCCAGCTCTCCTGTACAATGCAGCCACAAAGCACTGAAATCCTACTCTCTGTTCCACAGGGTGACTAAAAGGAGAATGAATCCCAGTGAAGGGTGAGTGACATTTATGCATTATTAAGGAAAAAGAAAAGCCACCTCTCCTGTATCAACTGTGCTTTGAAAACGCAAATACACTTGTAAGGATTTGAATCAGCACTAATGGAGTTTGTTGATACCAGTGAATTCTGCAGAGTCTTGAACTTTTCTGAAGGACCTTTGCTTCCCCTTTTTAAAAATGCAAGGCACTAAAAATACGGTAAAACAAGCACAGCTTAGAAGACAAAGGAAAGTGCAAATATGGACAAAGCTTAGCAAATAACACAAGCCTATTGGGAAAAAAATAATAAAAAAAAGGAAATTTGTGTGAGTTCTTACTGTGGTAAGTGTCGAAAGTCTTCTGAATAGGATTCATATTTGTAGTTCACAACATGCCAGTGGGAGCTGTAGTATTTACAAGCCTAAACAGAAGAAACACAAACAACAAAAACAGAATTATTACAAGGGTTTAGACTCAAGAAGGCTAGAGAACTGATAAAGTTCTGGGCAACCCACAAGGTAGAGAACATATTCTTCTCTTTTAGAGCTGGGTGCTCAGTTCTTAAAGGAAAGCCAGAGTCATATGTTTCCATATTTTGAAGCACAATTTCCCTTTAAAATCAAATGCACTGAATCACATAAGATGGAGAAGGGAGCTGATAGCAATTTAACATGCTTTACTGATTCTCAGCTGCTTTCTAGGAAGCATCATTGAATTATATAGTTACTGCCTCAAAAGACCTGATCTAGTTTAAGCCTGACTTCCTCCATGGACATTGATTACACGTTTTTTGTTTGCATCCTGTTTCATTACCTAAACCTTCCACTGTAAATACATTTGCCTTACTCTTTTTACTCCCCTTTGCTGCAGCACAAGCTCTCTACTTCTTATTGTGCTCTTCAGGACTGATCTTTAACCTTGTAAAAACATTCAGGAATATATTAATAGGACTGTAATTTTTCACCAGTCTCATTTTCCCTTCCACACTGAACTTGCTCAGTCATGCCATCATGTAGTTTTTGCTGTCTAAAAATTTTCTTGCTGGTTTTGCATTCGCCTCTGGAAACTGTTCTTAGTACATCAATCTCCCTTAACTAAGGAAACCAAACCTGAACTATACAGAAGTGCTTGGCTGTGCTGTCAAATAGACCAGAATATCTGTGCAATTTATTTGATGCAGAACTTTTATCAGTGCAGTTAAACACAACATGACATTTTGAAAGGCAACAAGATGCATGAAATATGTACAGTTATTGCTAAGGTGCACATCTACAAGAAAAATGACACAATGTCAGAATTTCCAGTGATCCTTCATACAGATTGTAAATTGCAAACTGATATTTGTACAATATGCTGAAGATTTTACCACAGTATTGTATTATTTTCTCCCCACACTCCACCTGAAAATTTGCACATGCCCACCTGAGATGGAAAGGAAGAAAGAGAGGGATCAAGCCTAGAACCCACAGTAGAAGTTGTTGCCCAAGACAACAGGGAAAAGGAGGCACATCAGGAAGGAGAAGGGTGGGGATCTACACTAGAGAAAGAAGCAGGAGGACTGAAAGGAATCTGAGGTGGGAACAGTAAAGACAGTCTCACAGAAAGCATGACTCCAGGAGTGAAACAGAACGGAATAATGGATAAATCAAATGTGTCTAACTACCAAAAACTGTGTAGGGAAAGTAGAAGGAAAGAAAATAAAAGGACAATTATAAATTAGTATAAAAAGGTTGACTACTTCAACTGGGAGTATTCCCTGTCTTCATTCCCAGCTTCTTCTCAAGTGCCCATGGGAGTCACTGCTTGCACAGGGGTCTCTGCCTCAGAGGGACAGAGAGGGGATTATCAGGCTGCTGGAGCAAACCTAAAATGGGCTGTCTAGACTACTCAGCACTTGCTTAACAGATCTCTATTTCTAAATCTTATGCAAAATAAGAAAAGTATGTAGCCACAAATTATTTTAGGAAGTAATCATCTTTGTATTCAGAGTCTTCTCTGACAGCTTCATTTGGTTTAGAGTGTGAAAAAGGTGGCAAGGAAGTGGGTGTACATTTATAGACACTTCTCTCCCTGGCAGTTCAGCACAACCAATGTGTAAAAACATTCCATGTGGATCCAGTATCTACCCTCTCATTTGACACAAGACCTCACTATTTTACAGGATGCAGAAAAAAGTGTGACCTTTAGACAATATAATTCCATATTCTCCAAGAATGAAGACAATATTATAGCATTATAACTGACTCTCACTGTGCTTGCCAGGGTCAGGTTCAAAGCTACCCCTGAAAACCACTCCAGCACTGTTTGCACTTGGCCTCTGAATGTAGAGATAATAATAATAATAAAAAAAACCCAAAAAACCCAAAAAAACCCCCCAAAAAAAACCAAAAACACTTCACACTAAACTTTCTATTTTATGATTCTTCATAAAACAACTTATCACTCTTGTATTTGTGTTAAATGCATATGACAGTCACCTAGGCTGTAAGAATACTCTTACAAGTGTAACATGTACTCTATTCTAGGTAAGCCAAGGAGAAGGTCACAGAGCATTGTGAGGGTGAGCTCAGAACCTCCAATTCACACATCACTCCCCTTTCTCCTTTGCAAGTGTAAACCAAGTGAACCTCCTACAGAAAGGACCACTTTTCCCCTGTGGTACGTTCATTACTAAGTATTTTATTTAACAGATGTAATTAAAGCCCACAGAGAACTCTCAATGTCGGCTTTTATTGCAAATATTATAGGCTGGTGTGTTCAAAAAAGCAGTTGTGAATAACATATAAAACAGGCCACAGTATTTCAGCTTGTAACTATAAAGGTTTATTGTGCTCCTCCAAGAAAAAGCTAATCAAAATAAAAATCAAAGGGGACAAAGCAGCACATTCAAGTATCACTCAATAAATTCACAAAAGACAAGCCAACCCAGTGCAACAGCTACCACTGTTCCTGAACTAGTCTCTGTGAGGAAGCTAGAGTTAACTTAAAAACTAACACCAAGAAAAGGGCACAGATTTTCCCTTCCAAGTATCCCAACTAAAAATTAAATACTTCTGCTAATCGCACTGACTCAGAATGATTTTTTTAAATTGGAAATTATTATCGGAAATTAAGTTTTAGCAACAAGGAACAATACCTGCAAACCTGATTTGAGGAGCAAGTACAACCTTTCTAGAGGCAGAGATTTCATGAAGAGGCTAGAGCTGGATACTTCCTGGCAAAGAACAGAGGCACCAATGCAGGGGCTGTTGAGCTCAAGTGAACTGTGGGGGAGGAAAATATAGACGGAGAAATGGAAGTTTTGGGATGTGGGAGGCTTGGCACATGTTTGCATGAACTTTCTACTGCTCTGTTAACCAGGCAGGCAGCACAGCCCATTCCCAGGGGCCCTATCAAACTAAGATCTTTCCTTTTTTAAAAAATTTTTCTCTTTTGTTTTTGTTCAAATAGCCTAATTTTTCCTTACAGGGACAGACTTTTTCCATGTGTAACTTCTTATCTCTGGTTCTGGTGATGACAGCATGATGGCTACCACTGTGAAAAAGACATTTAAGAAAGATTTACCCAGCAATGGAAAGGAACCTTTTGGAGGGGAAAAAACCCAAAACAACCAATTAACCAACCAACCCAGAAAAAATTCCAAACAAACAAAAAGAAAAAACAAAAAAAGAGAGAAGTGAGGGAAACAACTTCCCTGCTTTATATCCTCTCTAAGACAGCACTAGTATGTGGTCTTTAGAAATAAAGATGCACATATAATAAAAATCATTAGTGGAACAAGTGGGCTCCTTGCAGAGGAACTGCATGCAGAGAAACTGTCCCCTCACCCTGGCAGAGTGGCTGCTCCTGAGGTGGAACAGGGCAGGGCACACACAGGAGCCAGGGACAGAAAGCCAAGGCGTTCCGGAGCTGGCTGCGGCCGCGGCGCTGCAGAGGAAGCTGCAGAGGTGGCTCCTGCTCTGCCCATGACGTGCACAGCCCTGCTCACAGAGCCTCCCCTCTCTCCTCTTACCTCGGCTGCAACACCAAAGGAAGGAAGTGTGTGGGGATTTGGGGAGGTGGAAGGTGCTGAGATCACCCCGGGTGGAAATCCAGCCCAGCGAGCATGGCAGCATCACCATGCTGCTGCCAATCTGGACCTTCATTTTGGGGCTCTCAAAACTGTTCCCAAAATAACAGTTCACACGTAAAGTGCCACCAAACAGGCAAGTAACAAGCCAAAACATTGAAACATACTATTATTTTAATCTATCAAACATTTTAACAAATACTTATCTTCCAAAGTATCAAAAGACTCACTATCCTTTAATAATCTATGTCTCGCCCTGACACTACAGCTCTTTCAAGCACTGAAAAAACTTAGATTTTGAAGATGGGGAAAATTACATTGTGATGAGCAGCAACAAAACTTTCTGGGTGCCATTGTCAACAGGAGTTCCCATTTTAGTCTGATTTGGAAGGAGGTAAGAACGATGCAGATTAGCCTGCAAATCAAAAAGCCTCAGATTTCAACACTATGGGCACACCACCACTTTCAGAAGTTATACAGGAGGCTGTGGCTTTTTAACATTGTCATTAATAAACTAGTGTTTCGTAATTACTTACACATCCTGTGAACCCAACCTGCAAAATCTCAAATAAAAACTTTCTCAGATGAGTAGCAAGGGCTTTGCAAGCTTACTACAAGTGACAACTCCCTCTTGTGTATCTAGAAAACCTCAACAAGAAAGTTCAGAGACACCCACATGAACACTGTATTATCACAGACAAAATTAACTACATCTTTTACTGAATGAAATTGCAATATTCCGACAGTGTTATTTCATTCTGATTTGTTTTTCACCCAGAAACATCACTCCTTCTGCCCCTGCACAGCTCCTACACCTCCTCATTCATTGGGACAGCCCCTCTGTAAACATGTTTCCCAAAAACTTACCCAAATAGCACCATTTTTTTGGAAGAATCACCTGGCTTAAATTCATTTCTTAAAAGGAGAGTTGGCAACTAATATTTATTTATTTTCTGCATTTTTTTACATATACCTAGAATTTTATTTGTATAGCTACACACACACAAACAGCATGCACTTGTGTGCCCATGCCTGCATTCTTCCTGAAAATACTGACTGCATGCAAACCAATATGGGATTAAACATGTTGCAATTAGGTTGTTTAAGTTCCTCAAACTAAATACAACTTTGAATAGCAAGTAGCAGTATCCCCTTATATTTCCAAATGAAATGTGGGGAAAATCCCAAGAATTCCCATTTGGTTTGCATATTCAGGATACAGACTTAGGAAAAGTGATATTAGGAATGTTTTTATTATCTATAAGGAAGAATTTTGTTTCTAGTGAAGTGAATGTTCCTTTTTGCCAAAATTATGGACGATGAGGATAATGCTGACTGGCATAAATGCAGCAGACTCTGTGTGTGAGAAAATTCAAAATTTGGAAGGAAGTAGCATGATAAAGGAAGTTGGGAATACTTAAAACAACAAACCACTGAAGACAATTTTATTCTGGCTTTAAAAGTTTCTGGAAACTTCTCCTTTCTTGGAACCTGATTTAATCCCTCAGTCTGGTCCTGCCTAAGAAAACCTGAGGTGGAAAAAATCCAGAAGGAAAAGATCCTAATAGAACTACAGGTATAGGAATAATCAATTCACAAAGTATTAACTTTACAATACAGCTAATAATTGCATATAAATTAATAAAGGGACTAAGATATTAATCAATCATAAAATGAAAAATATTTATTCTCTCTTCAGGCATAAAATACTTACTAAGGCATTATTTATTTGTCACCTTGGTTTTATTTTGTTTTAGATTTTCATTTTACAGTTTCATCAAAACACAGGTGGTCAGACATCTTATTTAGTCAATTCTTCTGCCTCACCCATTGCAATAACATTTCAATATCACCAAGAGGGAAAGTTTTGAGTTCCTGAGGAATCCAAAAGCAGTATTAAGGGAACTGAATAGACAAACAGAGGCAGAAACCTTCCACTACAGGTGGACAGCATCAAATGCCATGGATACTGAAAGCTTTCCTCAGCAACATCAGCCTCATCTGTCTCCATCTGTCCCGTCAGCTCTTTTGGATCCATAAACTGATACTGCCCAGGCAACTGAGTCCTCCTGCCTCTGAGTACTGTCTATAGTTGCCTGAGGAAGGGAAATCTGATCAAATCCCCAGGCTGTCTTTGTATGGATTTTGGTAAGGGTTGGGGAAAAAAAAAACCATCCTTGAAGGGCTATAGCAATGAAAGGGTCAGAGGGGGAGGAGGAGCTTTCCTACTGCCACCAGTGGGAAACACAGCCAGGAAGAGACAGACAGGATGTTAAGGCATTATCACAGACTTCTGACAGCCCTTCACAAATGACCCTGTCTTGTAGAAAAGACCGTCTGAACACCACCAAGCACCCAGAAGAATGAGACAAGAGATCTGAGGTCTTAAACAGTTTCAGTACCATGTCCTCACACTGCACCATATGGAGGAAATTCCTTTCCCCTGCAAGAGCAGACCCTTCTTTTACAGCTCACCAACTTGCTCCATGTCTTTGTCTCAACTTGCTGAGGTACTGAGACAGTGAGCAGTCAGAGAGAGCTGATACCAAAATGGCTTCAGCATATGGAGCTGGACATTCCCCAGAGTCTCATCAGGAATTTCGTGTTTGATCCTGGGTTGCCACAAGTCCAGGTGACCAACAGTCAGTCAAGTGTGCACAAGGTGGACACCTTCACTGCTCATATTATGCTATATTTGAAGAGAGACTCCTTCAGTGAGTGAAGTGTTGGCTTTTCCACAGTTTTCCACAGTTCCAAGAGAGAAGGCCACCAACTCCAATCCTGTACACCTGCCATGAACACAGCAGGCTGCTGGCTAGGGCAGTACATATCTCTGCAATTGCTGCAGGTGATTACAATCACAGATCTTAACAGAACCCTGTGCTCAGTTTTGCCTAATTTTGGACTGAAAACCATCCTCTTCATGGAGTTTAATTTATTGTGTGTATATATATACACACACACATATATATATATATATATGTATGTATAGTTTTTGGCTTTGTGGCAAATTGGAACATACGCGTAACTACTTTAAACAGGATCTTTACCCTTCTACTCTTCCATGCACAGGCTTAGTCCTGTAGTACTGTTTTTTTTTCCACTGCTTTGCTCCTCTTCTCCCTTCCCTTTGGCTCACTGGTACTGCAGAGAAAGCTAATAGATGCACTCAATATGTGTTTTACCAGGTTGCCATTAGCATCCCCTTGGTGCACTCGGCGGTAACGATTCCCAGGCACTGTGCACTGTGTTCCATTTTTAGACCCACCACTTTCTCTGTAAAGCCATGAGTGCACTGCTGGCCCTGCAACTTGTGGAACCTTAAAATAAAAAGCAGACCCCAAAGTGCTGAAAGGGCAGTGAGGCTTCTGGGAAGGTAGATAACTCCACAGGCTATGTTATCTTTTAACACTGCTGCCAGATTAACAAAGATGGCAAAGTTCAGGCAATCTGAGCTGGCAGTAAATTATTATTGCTCTTTTTAGACCTGCTGAAAAGAAATAGGGCCAGCCTGTAAAATGTCACATTGCATGCAATTCAACAGCTACATTTCTACCTAATTTTGGACTTAATGATTTCTAATCCCTGTGTTTGTCTGCAACTGACTTTTCCTCCACAGTTTCCTCTTGGAATTATAGCACATATGAAATACTCTTTCACACCAGAAGCGAGGTGAGAAAAATCCCAATCTGTGGAAAAAAAGGCTGAGAACCATCACACTATGGGCTAATTATAAGTGCTTGGAATTTAACTCCTTCTCGAAGCTGGCCAAAAATTTGGTTTTATGAACCTGTTTTGGTAAAGCAAATGGCAAGCTGTATTGCACATCTATAATGAAAGATGGGAATGTTCAGGGGGCCATCTAAAGTAAATTCCTTTGAACAGTGCAACCAGCTCCTCTAAAGACCCTCAAAATGATAAAAACAGTGACAACACAAAATATTCCTGAGGTAGCAAGATGAGAAATCTTCTCCTACAATCTGAGATTAGGTATAGAAATAATACCACTCTAGGGCAATTTTTACAGATAGAGCAATTATTCACTCCTGGTGGGCCTCTAACTGTAAAGGAAGAATTTGTTTAACGTTTTATTATGGTGAGGTAAAACTTAAGTACTAACAATAAATGCTAACAATAATTTAGACAATAATGTTGTCTAAATACTGACAATAAATATAAACCCCTCTGCACCCTTCACAGTGCACTTACTCCTCGTATGTACACCTCCAAATGAGATACATACCTTGCAGTAACACCTAAGAATCTAAACCAGAGCCAATTGGTTATCTATTTTTGGAAGGATATCAATATTTTCAAAGTGCAAAGCACATGCAGATCACCAATCATTAGCAGTGACGTAAAAATACCAACATCAATATCAGTGGGCCAGTGGTGACAGGGAATGCAGCTGGAAAACAGTACAATGACAGGCTAATTCAGTGCATTTACATTTTTTTCTAGATACAAACATCTCACAATAGGCAACTGCAGACATGCTGTTAACCCTCCCCCCTCCTACTGGCCTTCAAAATTCAAACCTGATTCAAATCACCTAAAGCATATTAAAAGAAAAAATATGTTCATTATAAAAATAGCATACCTCCCCCCAAAACTCTTGGCTTCATTTAAAATTAGATACTCACCTCTCTAACAAATAAATTTTCTGCTTTTTGTTCTGCATCTTCAGGTACAGAAGGATACAGTGTCCTGATTTCCAGTGAAATTGTGTCTATCTGACAATAAACAAAAAATATGCAATTTAGTCAAAGCCAAACAGAACAGCATTTTTGTCTCAGGAAGAGGTTAAGAACCTTGTTATCATGGCTTGCATTTTTCAGTTTGTCATGCAGCCAACACACATGCATACCAACAACAGCAACCCAGCTCCTGCCCCCCACACACCATTCAATCCTATCAGCTAAGGCATTAATTACAAGCAAGAATAGTGTTCAAGTAGATTTCTGGGAATAAAACTGTTCCAAGCAAAGTTCCTTCAGTCTCTGAGGTTTCTGATAAAAAAGTCAAGTCTTCCTTACATCCTCTCGCAGACATACGTGCCAAATCCAACAGTGATACTTGCTTCCTCCACTTTCCTTCTCCACCTCATGCCTTTTTGGAGAGGAATGTGGAGACAGAACTAAAAGCTTGGACTCTTTTGAGAGGGGAAGAGAGGAGCAGAGCCCCAGGAAGCTGCAGGAGTGCTATAGGACAGCTCAGTGGCTGGAAAGCAAGGAGAACCAGGCAGCAGCTTCTTGGAGGGACATTCCCACCTATGGGCAGAGGCAGCAGGACACAGGCACTGCCTGCAGCCTCTTCCAGCCTCCACAAACTGAGCCCTTTTTTCTGAAAGCAGCTGCTGGCTGAGCGGTCTCGTCAGGCCCCAGAGGGAAACCACAGAGAGAAGTGGATCTCCTGAAGTTCTCCACAAGGAGCCAAGCTTCTCTTGGCTCCCAGCAGGCCAGCAAGAGGCCAGGGCCACCAGCAGTGCCTGTGTGACCCAAGGCCCCTGTGCTGGGGTTGGCCAAGGCAGCCACTTGGCAGAAGGCTCACAAGAGGAAGCTTTTGGGTATTTTCAATTAACCTACAGATCTATTCCACTCATTTTCTCTGCCATAAGAGGAGAAAACAACCAAAATCAATACCCAGATTACGCTCTCAGTTACAATGGAGTAACTCTGTCATTTAAGACAGCAAAGGACTGAAACCTAGACAAATCAGGCCCTCCAAACACATTTTCTCTCCCAGTACAGAAAGACCCAAGATTTCCAGAGGAAGACCTGAGGCATACAACTGGTCTAGTGTGAAGAATCACTATGTACTAATTCCATGAAGCAGCTTGCAGTACCTACTGCATCCCTGGAGGCTGATTAAAACATCCTCACCCTCAGACTAAAAGGTGATGGTTTCTCTCCATTAACTGAAGCACCCAAACTCTACACAACAAATGCCTGGATATTACTGACTGCATTTTTCCCTAGAGTTTACATGAACCACTCTGAATTCCCCCCATCACTTTCCACATGAGCAGTTATGAAAAAAAGGCACGTATCACTCAGGGAGAAACATCATGGGATTCCCCAAACTTCTCCTGCTTCATCATCTGGAGTGCTCAGGATACAATATGATTAAACCATGGCTCTCACAAAAAATGATGGGGGCCTCACAGACACCAGAAAGTGAAAAAAATCCCATTGTTCCAACAAACTGAGCACAGTTTTCTAAAATGTGGGTTCCTGGGCTCTACCCAGCTGTGTTACCAATGCCTGCATGAAGTGATTTACACAATCACTGAGTGTATGAGTAAAAGAGACAGAAGACAGAGAAGTGTGAATTTTCAGGCCATGCTTAGTAATAGATGTCTGAATTCTTGGTTGCTTAGGGACTTCCCAGCAGTACTGACAGTCTCTGAAATGCACCTTATTCCTCTTACTTCATACATACATGACATTTTAAGCAGTAAAGTTTTTTAAGCAGTCACGACAAGGCACAGCCCCTGAGCACAGCTGGAAAGCCTGGGGTGCCCCTGTGGCCCAGGATATGGAGCTTTTCCCAGGGCTGAGGCAGAGTGGGAGGCCACAGAAGGGATGCAATGCACCCTGCACCTCACACTGACCCTGTCATGATGGTGAATAAGCTTCAGAGAGACCTGTTCTGCTTGCCCACAGCAAAACTTGCCTGCTCCATGTATTGCATAGAAAGTAGTTTCAAGTATCTTTTTTTGTAGGTAAGACATAAAGCAAGTCAATTTTTTAACTTAATACAACACTTCTTGTCAACTGATATGAACACAGTGACTGAGAGAGCTAATATTTGTCTTAGTGGGGCCATTGTGCCTCCTCTCCTTACACAGCCTGTTAAAAATACTGTAGCTGAACAAGACATGTAACCAAGCTCACTGTTCTTCCCATGGTATGTTCCCCCACTGTCCTTCCCCACAAGACTGCACTTGAAAGAAAGCAGCACAGCCCTGCAAACCTGAGAAATCAGGTAACACAGGGCTTGCTGCCTTTGTAGACTTTGAAAAATAATACCACATATTTATTTACAAAGAATTGGGACACGGAAAATGTTGCATATTGTTATAATTAAACTTATGTTAAAAACTACAAAGCACTTCCCTTCTGAGAACTGGTTATGTTTAACCACTTAGCTGCAAAATCTTGGCCACAAAGGCTCTTCCTGTTCATAGTTGACTACTTTCAAAGTTAAATGCTCTTAAAGGCTGATCAGGCATGGCACTATTCACCAAAACTGCTTTATTCAGAAAAGAACTAAATTTCAACAACAGAATATATTCTTCTGAAACAGTTATCCAAAAAAATAGAGATTTTATTTAAAGAATTTAGCATTTATAGATGTGATTCAGCCTAATTTTTTAATGTTTAGGCAATCATGGCAATTGTTTGTTCAACCCAGAGACCAATTACTGTCTCATTTGTGCATGCAAACTGTGGTAATCAAATGATGCAGGTATCAGCCTAAAGCATTCAAGTCTATAATTCTCCTGAATTATTTTTAATTTATTTTATATAACTATCCTATATCTAACCATGATTTCTGGCACTGCCAGGCTGTCTCATTTCCATAAGCTGTTGGCCCCAGGTGTTGGATGAGCTATAAGGTGCAATTTCACTAAGCACCTTCTCTTGCCACATTCACCTTCTACAGTGAAACACAGAAGTTAATACTGCTCCTTCTCAAGCACTGATTAGGAATAATGTTTTCAGGCAGTGACTACTTCCCAGTGACATGGTGAATTTAGCATGGGAAAATGGAGTTCAAACTCCATTAGCCATTTCAAACATTTTCAGTCTCAGTCTATTGCGAACAGCTTTCAGTCTGAAAGCATGTTAGCAGTGCTTAAATCTTTAGAGGGATACACCAACAATGATATTTACTTCCTGCAAAGGCTGCCCTTCAGAGAGACCTAACCACACATGGGCTGACATGTTCTTCCTGGTAATGCTGAAGTTCAGGCTCTCTACAGAAAAGCTGCTCAGCCCCACTTCCAAGTAAACAGATTTACTAAATGCTACCAAAACATGCAATGACCTAGTCTATCAAAATAAAAAAGAAGGCTAAGATGCAACTATGCTGTACAAATACCACAGAGGTGCAGAGGCTGCTGTGGTACAGGGCTCCCTGACAGACCTCACCACCTGTGTGGGGGCAAGGAGAAAGGAAAGCAGGATCAGAGCACATTTAAAGGACAGATTTTGCCCCATCACTCCCCAAATTGCATTCAGTGTGAGTAGCTATGCTTTGCCCATAGCTTGCTTTGCTGACTGTGTTAGCTCTCACTCCTTAAGCAGTTGGAGTGCCTCCCTAGGAGTCCAGATAGCTCTCCCTGTCCTGCTCTGCCAGCCCGTGCAAACTTGCATGTCAAGGATACCCATAACCCCATTAATCATGAGAATAATGGACTCAACTTCTGCTCCTCTAAGAATGAGCAGATATCACATGGAAAGTGGGAGCTAAGTCATGTGCTATTTGAAATAACTCATGATTTCACCACTGTAACCCTTCTGATCTTAGAAATAACAGTCAGGTTTCCAGGGGTTTTTCCAAGGAGGCTCCAAGGCCTGCATTCCAGCTGCCCCTATGGCACACACGTTTCATGTTAAGAGGCAGTGTCCTTATCTTGTTCCCTCCCCTTAAAGATGCATCTGGTTCTGCTATGAACTTCTGTATCCAAATGAACAACTTTTGTCCCTGCACAGCGTCTAGAAAGCAGAGGTTTCGCAACCTGAAAAATAGGGAGATTTTGGCTTTTGTTCAGAGCTTAAAAAAAAGAAGTCTGGAAACAATCATGCCTGATGGCAAGTACAACAATTTCATAACTCAGCCCCTCTTCTTCTAAGGCCTCCACGATGCTTGAAGGGAACAGGGCTCCCAGGTGGGCTTTCAGAAGCCCAAAGAGTCAGGAGCATATCAGACTGCACTTCAATAGGTTTTGCATTATGCAGGCAAGTTTTGCCATCTTACACCTGTCCTAAGATTAGGTAATGAATTATTGTTTCTATTGCAGGTTGAAAACCAGGCATTCAGCCATATTTATACAAATAGTTTATAAAAAGTCTGAGTTCTGCTTTTCAAACAGATTTAGGAAAGTCATACATGAGAAAGAGGAACAAATTTTCATGACCCAGAGAGTTTAACATGCTTTTATACCATAAAAATTTAAGTGAGACGATAAAATACTTTCATCTACCTTTTAAAAACAATGAACTTATATTTACCAACACAGTATTAACATATTTAGTTACTAAACCTCCACACAAGAAAAGCTATTAGCAAAAGACTGCTGATCCTGCCAGCACTCCTTGCCACTAAAGAAGAGCAGCAGTGATTTTAAGCAAGACTTCAGATCCTGGAAATTTGAAAAGAGACTGCTGGGGGTTTGGTAAATTCCAAAGGTTGGAAAAAAAGATGAAAAAATACCTGTGAAAGCGTACAGCAAGTATTTCATTAGGATATATGACAATGCTTAGGAGCAGAAGTACAGATGTATGACAACAAATCCAGGTAACACTAAGATGTCAAAAGTTAAAGGTGGGAGTGAGACCAACGTGAAGGAAGGTGTAACACTTCCTTCATGGCTTCCTTTCTGGCAAACACACTGCAGAGAAGTGAGAAATAGGAATCCCAGACAGCAGCAGCTCCAGTTGTCAAGGAGAGTGTGGCCAGGTTGGGGAACAGAAGGTGAAGGAAGCACAGCAACCCAATGGTGAGGATGCAAAACTACCAGGATCATCACCAAGCTCTTTATAGGTACAACAGGAAGCCAATCAACTCTCTTTCACTACCACCAAGAAGCACAGTGTAAACTCTGTACTGATGTATTGCTGCAGAAATTTCCACTGGCCATTATTTCACAGCACAGCAACAGAAGGGAAATTTGTTCATGGGATGCAAGAACAGGTGAAAAATGAAGCTGAGCGGACATGCTTTTTCTGAATTGGAAAATGGACTTTGGACAGGGAAACAAGTTATAAGGAAGGAATTGGTAGGAAAACATGAAGTGGAACTGGTGTGAATCAATTATTTTTTAAGGGATTATTAAGCATAGTTACAAAAGAAGTGAAATATCTTTTCCTCAACAGGAATAAAACCAGAGAAGGCATCTGTAATATATACATCTTTTACTCTTCTGTAAAGATGTTGGAAATGACCAACAGAAGTCTTGTGAGAATAACAGCATTCTCTTTGAATGCAAGTCAAAAAGAGAAACAAATCTGAGATGAAACAACAGCTACAATAATTCACCCATAACTGACGCATGTGGTGAACACGACAGATCCAAAAATAGGAAATCATTATTAAAAGTAGAATTTTCTCTTATGTTCAATACTTCAGCCAACTCTTTCAGTTAGGGTTTCATTCTGAAGAGACTTTTGCCCACAGGATGTGCTCTCCCATAGGCCCAAATTTGGGCTGTATCAACACTGAGACACAAAGTCTGCAGCAAGTGTAATCATTAGGAGTTAAAGAGAGCTGGCCACCATTTCCTCGGGCATTATCACATTAAATCCCACTCAGAGCCAGCCTGGGCACCTCCTAATTCAGTCAGACCTGGATGTCTTTCTACTCAAATGGCTGAGCCAGACTTTTGTGCTCAGGTAATATTTCAGTAGGAGGCAGCAGGACTGTAAATAGATACTTTGCAACTGGAAAACTTGCCTGGGAAAAAGCCCTGCAGTCCTGTCTGGTGACATAGGCTCTTGCCACTGGAGATAAAGATGAGAGAGGTTCATGGCAAGGATATGGACCCCACCTACCACAGCCTCTGCTCTTCTGTGAGTGCAGACCACTCCTACTATGCAACTACCTTCTCTCATCTGCCTTAATTTATTCATTATTATTATTTTTTGAATTTAAATAGATTATGCCAAATAGTTGCAAAGCATAACACAGTTTTAGAAAACAAAATAGAAGTAGCTACTAAAAATCTAGGCAACGATTGCTTGAAATAAAATGAAAATAAGGATATGAAGATATGCTTGACAGACAGAGGTCTTCAGCAGTAGGATAAGATTCTTCTTTCACTGAGATGATTTGCTCCATGGACTTGAGCTCAGTTACTCTAAATCAAAGGGCTCAAGGGCCTTGTGACAGCACACAGTATGTCTGGTCAGCTTTGTAATGCTAAGTTTCAATTTCATAAATTGACAAATGTGCAAAATGGATAAAGGAATTAAAAGTAATGAGGAAATCTATTCTGTTTAGCTTCTCTCAATCCCATG
This sequence comes from Peucedramus taeniatus, assembly GCA_013400575.1. Lineage (NCBI taxonomy): Eukaryota > Metazoa > Chordata > Aves > Passeriformes > Fringillidae > Peucedramus > Peucedramus taeniatus. Next base: position 180,246 of record WBNO01022993.1, read on the forward strand.
AGCACATTAACTCAGTTAATGCCACCAAGGAAATAGAGCCATTTAGTAAAACAAAGCAGTCGATTAGATTAAGCTGCCCTCCTAGGACAGTAGCAGTGCCAGGAGCTGATGGGAAGGGCCCTCACAGAGCAGTTACAATTGGTCACAAATTGAAATGTCTTTCTATTAGAGAATGCCTATTCATCAAAACCTAAATGTTACACAAAGATGGGGTGATTTTGCAGAAGTTGCTGTTCAATGCGGGCACTCTGCCCTTGCACTTGCCTGGCAACCCACCTCCCCAGGAACCCTTCTGAGCACCCCAGCACTGCCCTGGAGAGCTGCCCTGGGCCTCCAGCCTCTCAGTGTCTGCAGTTTGCCAGGACAAGCAAGGGGGAAACCAGGATGAGGTTAGGCAGCTCCATGGCTGTGGGGTTGGGATCCACTGCTCCTCAGTGTTCCACCATGAGCTTTCCTCAGCACCAGAGACTATCTAGTGGCACCAAAGTACATCAAACAGAACAGGATCAGAAGTTACAGATTAAATTAGACTATAATTGTAGGGAGAGATTCTAGGACTGGTCAAACTAATACTGTGCTGAGCAAACAGACAAGTAGACATTATAGAATAACATGTTTAGTGAGTTCCTGAAATGTAAAGCCAAGTCAATTTGGTGGGAGGGAAGTATGGCATTATGCATGAGTTAAGAAAACATTAGACAGCCCTTGGACAATTTCTGGCTCTCCCTCTAGCAGTGGAGATTAAATCAATGAACAGAACAAACCTAAGCAAAGGAATAACTCATATTTGCCTTGTACTTACTGAAAAGTCATCATCAGGGAATAATATCAGATCCTTAAACTGGCTGTCCCCAATATTTTTTTCGATCTCTGTGATAACAGCTTCATAATCCAAAGGCTCCAAGAGTTTGGGTTTTTCCTGCTGTGGAAAAAAAGAAAAGATCAGGTGATGTCTCTACACACTAATTTGCTTTCCTCCCCCTTCATAAACTGAGATCTGTGGCATTTCTGCTTTTGTACACCAAAGCATGAATAACTTCTCCTTTCATTCCATTCTGCTCAGCTTGTTGCATCTGAGCTCATGCATGAGAGTGAAGTGAGGACGTTGGGCCAATTGGAGCCATTCTCCATCCCAAAACTCCAGAGCAATCTGTCAGCTCATTACAGAGACTGAAGCCACCACATTAATTTACCTGGAAGTCTCAGGAATTCTTTCTCTCTTTCTTCCATAAATACCTCAAAAAAATGATGGACACAGTTTGAACTGAACATAGGTAGGACTTCAGGCTAATATGTTTCAGAATAAGAAACCTACATATTTCTTCACTGTCTTACACAATTCACCTTCTGAACTGCTGGCAGCTTGTCAAAGCCACCTTATTGTTTTATTTGGTAATAATCCAAGGTTATTCTCCTGGGATAAACTATCTGGCATCCACCTCCACAGCTTCTCTTGTCAGAAAGCAGGACTAGTATCATCACAGCAGTTCTACTATTGCCTGAAACAGCAGTAAAGAAAGAAACCACCACTGGAAAAAGTAAAGTCACAGTGTCTTGAAATACAACCCAAAAATAGAAAAAGAGAAGCCTGCCTGACATGCTAGAATACATTAACCAAATGAAGAGTCATGTACTAGAGTGAGAACATTTGCTCAATTCAAAGATGAAAGCATCAGGAAGAGTGAATGAGAAAGGGCAAGAGAACTGCCAGAAGGGATGGAAATGAAAGTGATGAGAGGGAAAAAGGACACTAGTGGAAAGCAAATGCAGAAACATTTATTCTCTTAGTCTGATTCAAACGTGAACATTAGATAAATAGTATTTTATCCACTGTTCTTTCATTGGGCTGTTCAAAATTATATAAAATTTTCCTCTGTCTTCCCTAAATCAAAACCAATGTGTATTGAAAAAGAAAGCTTTTACATCTCCATAACACAAATTTCTCCAATGAGATTATCCATAATATATGATTTTACCTACCTCATTCATGTATGGCCCATTATACATATAATGATCCAAACATAATTGCCCCTCTATCTTCTGACTTTGTCCTAGAAAGTTCTTGTTTATTCTGTAATCACAGTCATCTCAAGATTTCTTATGAACATTGTTTCCCTTCTATATTGAGTCAAAGACTCCCCTTGGCATCAAATGCATCTATGAATAGCTTAATTAAGTATCATTAACACAGCCACACAGATTAAAACAAAGGAATACACATGTTCTTATAAATTTTTTCAATTGCTGAACAGCTGCTGCAAGAATCACAAAATAACTCAGGACCTCTGCAGGTCATCTACTCCAACTTTGATGCTTAAGGAATCAAAGCTCCACCAAAGTCTAGCAAGGGAATTAAAAAAGTTGGAACTGCTCCTTCAGCAGTTCAATCTATTACCTCTCTTCTTGATCTATTAACACTCACACTTCCATTTGCACACTTAAGAGTAATAAACTTCTAAAAATCATTACTATTAGCATTCACAGGCCACAAGCACTATCTACTAATGCTGAGACATTAAAGGACTGTAAGAGACAGGCAAGATCAACACAAAACAGTAACAAATAGAAGAAAATCACTTTAATGTTTGATTTAGATTCTGTGACAGGACTGGATTCTGGTTTTGTGATGTCCAGTTAAGACAAGGAGCCCTACTAGGACATAAGACTTCATATGAACCCAGCCACGTCACCTTAAGCTGTCCCAAGCCAGTACTTAGCCCTGGCCTGCCCCAGTTGACACACAATGATCAAGTCCTGCTCAAGGAGCTCTTGGGCTCAGTATCAGCCATTTCCCTTAGGGAGGTCTCTCTCTGTCTTTTGCTGACAGCAGCTTCCCACAGGAACTTAATGGGGTCACTTGGTCATGTCACCATACACAGCTTCCTCTCATTCCCTTCCAAACTCCCTTAAGTCACTGCAGTATCTTTTTGACAGGAGTTTCAGACTTTCTGTCTATTATTAGACATTTATTAGACATCTTTCAGCTATTTATTAGACATTACTTTATAAACATACATTTCAAGGAGCTAGAACCATGAAGAGAAAACACCAGTGCACACTGAGTGTACCATCTATGCTGTACCACTGATTTTGTTAATGATACCCAGGCCTGAACAAAGTTCACTCAGTTCAAGTTCAGCAGAAAGCAAGCTTGTAGTAGTGCAACTGTTACCTTCAGTAGGAAACCTTATAGCAACCATTTACCAGAAAAGTCAAAGCAAAAGAAATATATGCACTGACATTTATGAGCCACCAGTGCTTCACAAAGGCATTTTTCCTATGCAGCGGTTTCACTAAAACATGAACATTTTCTGCAGAAAATTTGTGACATTGACTACACTGATAACCCTCCCTTCCCAGAGCTGATACTGTCAGGCTAATGATTCTGCAACAATATCAACTCTTAGTAAAACAGATATGCCACTGAAATCATAAAGTGTCTGCTCTCCAAAACAAGACGTGTGTCAACACAATCTTAATCTTGGTCAGATGCTCCTTGGAAATGTAATGAATGTCATTTTTCAAAATCTCCTAAAAAAAAACATTAAGTAAACAAATGACATAAGTAGTCACCTTCCTTTTGAAGTTATAGACTAAGGAAGAGCTGGGAAACCCCAGAAATCTTGGGACTTCTCTTGAAATATGGGGAAATCCCATAAAAATGTGTAGCATTTGCAGGTTTTCTATGCCTGTGGAAATCACCTTTTTTTTTCTGGGGCTGGCAGAAGGAAGAGGTATTCTTTCTTCCCCCTGGAAATCCCATTAAGGTTGGGGTGAATGCAGCTTCATCCCCTTCAAAAATAATATTCTGCAGATGTTGGGGTGCAAGTGGAGGCAGGGTAAGCTATGCCACATTGCCCTCCCTCTCTTCACTCTTCAGAAACCAGCAATGCTCACAAAGCCACTGCTGGAAGCTGCTCAAGCACTCCAGGGGAAAACTTCTCCTTGGCAGCTGCAAGGTCATTTACATGAGACAAAACTACAGCTCGAGAAAACCCCGAAGCAGAGGAACACAGCAAGCATATGAACATCACTGTTCCCACAGCACTAATTCTCCTGCTCTCAGTGCTGCAAAGGGCATGATCTGATGGAAGCATTTTAACAGATGTTAACAGGGAAGTCTTTGGAGAAACATTACATATCTGAACTAAATACAAGTAGATATGACATTATCAAATCTACTGCAAAACATTTCAGTGAAGCACTTCAATATTTATGCTGATGTTTTTCTACTGATGCAATAAAAATTACATTCTTCCTTCCACATCAGTACAGCAAAATCCTGTGTAAAATGCAATACTGTATTATGCCAGCTCCCATAAATCAGAGATGCAAGTAATAGCCCATCCTTGTCAATACACTGGCTGCAGAGCTAATTTAGTCCATTCCCTGCCAGCATCAAGCATGATAGCATAATAAATGTGATGCCTCTCCATCAATTCTGCATGTTCTTACAGACCATAAGACTCTGCTCTGTGGACACTGACTCCATCCTTTGCAGAGCCAGTATTTTGGACTTGGCAAGGCTCAGCAGTGCAATGCTTGTGGTGCAGTTGTGATGGGAAGTGGCAGCTGGTTTGTTAGCAGCTTATCTCTGCTGGTGTGGGGTGGCTGCTCGGTTTTCTACTCCCAAGCAGACAGAAGCAGTGATGTTGGGATTAGCAAATTCCTCCCTGCAAGCACTAGCAGAGATCTGTAAATGAGTGGGGCTGATTTAAAGCTAATTTAATAACCACAGTGCTGCCTCTTCTCAATTTAACTTGTCTGTTCTTTTTGGAAACAGGCCAACCTGGCAATCTGTGCCAAAATCGAATTATGCTGGCTTGGATTTCTGTAATGCTTTTTATATTCTCCATCTCAAGTGAGTAATGAATTTAGTTGTGCTGAAATGGTTGTGAATACATCTAGTAAAAAGGCACTCTCTGACTCCTCACCTGCTACAACATTCTCAGCAGTACCAATTAATTCACACCCTGACAGTGTAGTGTAGCTTTGTATGTTGTTGAGCCAGCTTTTCCACACTTGTTTGGAACACTGGAGAGATGTTAAATCAGAGCCAACACCATAAGAGGACAATATAGTTTCACAGGGGTGAAAACAGCCAGATTCCACCAGTGATATATGGCTTCATAGCCATCATCTTCTGGTCTAGGCAAAAAAGGATTATATTTCCCAGGAGTAACTACCCAAAATATCCCCATAAATGATATTACAGAATCAAATATGGCACTTGACTTGCCTCCAGATGCACAGACATTGTACACTGATGCTAGTACCCATCTTTTCTTCATAATTATATCTCATCCTCCTAAAGCTGCATTTCTGTGAACACTCCCTGAAGGAGGAAACGATGTAACAGAGACCAATAGTTTCTGATCAGTCATCCTAAGAACTTCTCCATTCTAAAAATAAGCTAGACTAACTGCTATGATTTCTAATGCTTTAATGTCATATTATTCCGACACCAAATCATGAATGTCTAGAATTTACTGAATTTAATAGAGATGTTTAAATTAATTCCTTCTCTTCCACACACCAAGAAGAAAAAATTAAGGAAACAGATAAACACAACTAAGTTAAGTTGATGGACTTCAGTTACCCTAACCCTAACTCTATGACAGGAGGATCCATGTTCATAAAAAGAGTCAAAACTATTGTGATGGCCATACTGGTTAAGATCAAGCAAGACTCAGATTTTTACATTTCATCCAAGCTATGGCTTGTCAAAAATGACATTTCATCCAAGCTATGGCTTGTCAAAATGACAATTTCTGGCACTTTTAAGTGCCAGAAATGGGCACTTAAAAGAGAAAGGGCCACTTATTAAAACAACAACATCAAATTCCTTCATTTTTTAGACTTCTTAATGATATTATGAACCAAACCCAATCCCACCAAAACTCACAACAGCAAATTAAACTGCTTTCTAGGATGACACCAACACGAAGTGCTTCTCAAACTCCTTTGTTCTTCTTTTCCTTTCCCTAGTTAAAGACTGTGTCTCTGATAGAACACGTCTTTCTATGTTTTCATATGGTTAATATAGATGGCTAATTATATTCCACCAGGGTAAGCCAACTTCAATTGAATATTTCTTTGCCAAGCCTGTCCAAACTGAAGCTAGAGAACAGCCAGAACTACATGGCTTTTGGAGAAAATGTAGCATAAAGGCTGAATTTAACCCTGTCCCAGATATGCCAGAGATCCAGCATGCCCAGCAGTTCTGAGATGTGCTAACTGCAGCTGCCTGAACACTCAAGGAGCTGAAGCTGAGGCTATAAAACAATTTGGGTTTCACCAAAACTTTTGCATTTCTGTAGGACCAATGTACGTCTCTATTCACAGGGCAGCAGAGCAGTTTGGTGCCTGGGGTGAATTCCATGGGAAGGATGTCTCCATTGTGTGCACCTTTTCCCCCACCAGATCATGGGTGAGCAGCCCAAGACCCCGTGTGCTCCTGGCAGGGAGCACAGACAGCACAGCCACTCTGGGATTAAGGGGTCACCCAACAGCTGAGCTGGGAGTGACAGGAATCACCCACTCAAAATGCTTCACCCCACAGTCCTGCCCTTCCTCTGCTCCCAACACACTCTGCATCATGTAATAGATTTCCTTTAAGGAAAGTAAATTTTGAATTTCAAGCACAGGGCAGGCAATTCAAGGTCAGCAGAAGGTATCTGGGGTATGGATGAGGAAGCACAGCCAGAACCAGCAGGCAGATGGTCTCTCCTTTAGATTCAGATCTCCTTTACGACAGCTTGGCCTGTTCTGCATCTATTTACAGTCAACAAACTCTCTGGCCACATTACAAAGGCTTCCTTTGGTTCAGTATGGGACCCAAAGTCCACAACAAATTTATTAAAATTAGTGGTACAAAGAAAATTTTCTTTGACACACCCCCTCCCACCTTAAAATACATTCACTTGTCAGGTCCAAAATGTTTAATTTGTCATGACTTTCAGTAAACCTTGGAGAATTGCACTTGGAAAGAATCCAGTCAGGGCTACACAGCACAACTAATATACTCTTCAGTGTCAGCACTGAAGCCAACGTGCCAATAAATTTCATTAAGGGGATTTCCAGTTCCCACACGATTCTGCTACAGAGAAAATGACAAAGAATTATGAACAATCCAAACCCCCAATTCCTAGTACTTTAGAAATTACTTGCCAAAATGCTATAGTACCCATCAGCTCAAGCAGAGCAAAAGAAAGGAAACTTGTTGAAGACCCTTCTGGGAATAACCAAAAGTGAAAAGTAATTGTCAATCTTTAAAGCCTCTTTATTCACAGAAAATTCTGATTGATACCAATAAGTGACCTGCTTGACTAAATGAGACTTTGTACAAATACTGCTGGGGTAGGATGAACCCTAATTGCTTACATTACATTGTTTTATGGATTACAATCTAAGTCTACTTTTTTATTATGTTTCAGCTTTAAAAATTACTATAAGAGAATTCAGCATGTCTTGAAAAACAGAAACACTTCTCATGTGGACGAGCTAACTCAAAACTTCCATGTCAGCTGCTGGTCCAGCTGGAGCCTCGGGGCCTTCAGCGGCACGCGGAGCTGCTCCAGCGCGGCGAGCGGCCAGCGCGAAGGCTGCTCAAACCACAGAGATCTGCTCTCAGGCAACTGGGTGTGACCCACTCCTTCTAGTACCTGTTTCTCAAGACAGAACTTATTGTTCTTTTCATTATGAATTTTGAAAGCTCCAGCCCTCATAAAACCACCTCACTCATGGTTAAACTGTGGAAGCCACATAGGATTGTTGGTTTTGTAAAGCATTCAGCTGGGGGGTGAGAGGAGATGCTCTGTGCTAGGTTTGACTTAGTCATGAGCATTTCCTGAATTCTGCTTCCCAACCATGATTGTGCACCTGGCATTGCAGCCTTGTGCAGTGCCCTCCAACTCTGGAATGTCCATCTTCATGGACTGGCACTTGTCCTTTTAGACAGTTGATAAAATTATCAGTACAATCTGCAAAAAACATTCAGGGTAACAAGGCAACAACTTACTTGTTCTCTCTGCTTATGCACTATCTTGAAACTCTCCTTAGGAAGGAGATTAAGAAATTTCATTTAAACATAAAACTACTAAAATCAGCCACTGGCAAGAAAGTACTAAGTTTTAAATTTGGGTTTCACTGGTTGGCTTTTCAAAATGTCAAGAATAACAGTTTCTAAATAGTGAGGACTTCTGAAGCCTAGACTAAATATTTGCCCATAGGTCACCTCAGGGGAAAAACAAGAAAGTTTTGTAAAGCATTGTAAGGTTTTTTTTTTTTTTTAATAATTTACATAGACCTCTAACCTAGCAACACTCAGCCACTTTCTCTCCCCTTACCTGACCTAAACCTGGAAAAAAAAAGGTGCAGTTCTAGCAACAAAAGGCTTTCTTTGAATCTACCACACAGAATCTATTCATGAAGAAAGTAAGCAAAAGCCAAAGACGCGATTCACTCCACACAGGCATCTGAAGAGACAGGTAGGATGTGGTGGAAGGGGACAGGGCAGAAGGGATGGGAACTGTGGGGAGCAGAGAGGAGCTGCCAACAGAGCTGGAGTGCTCTGCTCAGGCACTTGCCTCATTAGTGATTACTTCAGTCCAGGGAAGGAAAAGGGCATTGTCCTGCCCTGTGCACCACAAAGCCCATGCTGAAGTGAGTCTCGTTCAGCTCTTCTGGGAATGTGCTTTGCTTCATGTCTGCTGCTTCCAGCACAGTCTCAGGTGGGCAGAGCCACAGCCCCAAGCAGAAACATTAACAAAACCAGCCTGGAAACTGCACGCAGTGGGTTTGAACAAAGCTTGCCAGCTTCCAGTATAAAGTTTATATAAACAGCACTTCTGAGTCTATTGGTGCATGGGTGCACATACACACACCTATATATGTATAACTTTACACAGACAGTCTTTGTAGGCTCAGGAAAATCTATATTTAAAGAAAAGATACTCCCAATTTTTGCCCTTAAGCAGCACTCCTAGCAGAGGCAGAAGCCCAGCTCTGACACCTGTAGCATCTACACAGCAATAACAGAAGTGGATAAAGCAAAAGGCAAACTGGTCCCCTCCATTTGTGCAAACTGGATGAATTAGGGAGACAGAGGGATCTTACCACGGCTATCTGTGTACAGGTTCAGGGCAAGTACAAAAAGAAGGATGTGCCAGGCATTCCTACCTCACCCACCCCTCCACCAGGTTCACCCAGCACAAACCTGCTGCTAAAATGGGGTAGATTTTACATAACACCATGCACAGTATGGGATTGTCTTTAAAACAGTTTTATTTACTTTGAAACTTAAGATTTCTTTTTAGCAGACTTTGGTTTTAGAATACATAGAAGAGTTTATTTTCCAAGGACTGAAGGGAAAGGTCTAATCTCTGTTCATTAGATCATGCTCTGATGCTACAGACTTTGATCACTACTGTATGCCAGGTGAAATTGCAATGCAGTGCAAAGGCAAACATCCATTGTTCATTTTCCATTAAAACCTAAAATGTAGATGTATGAAGACCCAGACATGTTGACTGAGGAAACAACTGTTTTGAAAAGGGCTCAACCACTTCAGAAGCTCCTGAAGTAAAAACAACTAACAAAAATGTTTGCATAAGCTCTAAACAAACTTTTCAAAGATATCATTTAACTTCTAGAATACTTAGTAATAAGTCACTGTCCCATGGGGCAAATCTCATTTATGGTGTTCTGCTTCATTTTGCTCAGTGAATATACCTCTTTCTCTAGTTGCACTATGGCTACTTATTTTTTCACAAGTAATAGGTATTTCTAATGCTAGGTATCTGAGGAAATGATTTTAAGTATTTCCACAGAGGCTTTATCTGTAAAATTAACATCATCTCTATGTGACCACTATAAACTCAGCTCTCACGATGACGTTAAACTCGTAACTGTTTCCTTGACATCAACTCCCCTCCCAGTCAATTATCTGGCTATCAATGCATTTACACACACAGGATGTAAATGAGAGGAAAATCTGGTCAACCACACTGAGCTCAGTCATCAACATACTAACAACTAAAGCTAATCAGATAATAATTAGTCTTACAAAAAAAGGAGCTTCTAGCAAATAATTCAAGTTCATCCACAGAAAACACAGGTCTAAGTATAGTATCTGAAGAAATGCACTCCCCATACACAAAATCCTTTACAGCTGCAGTGGGAGCTGACATCACTTTGAAATCTGTGTGGAGGTGCAGAGGGCTGATGCATGAAGGAGAGATTGGCTGCTGGTTGATAGCAAAAAGTGCCTGTAGGCCTAGATTTAACATGCTCCAATTATGAAATATTGGGCAGAAAGACACAGATTGCAAGGCACAAAAGTAAAGCCAAGTGTGCCTGCATTTCCTAAGGGCTAAACAAACTACTGAGAAATACATCTACAGAGTAATATGACACAGTGACCCATCTTATGTTTGAAAAGAACAGAAATCAGCACAGATTCCTCTGCAAAGCCCAGCTATGTGGCTGACATAGAGAAGCCATCCACGTCAGGGGAAGTGCAGCATGACCCACAAGCCTCTGATCAAACAGGCTTGTTTCTTATTTCAAATTACAGGCAACAGGCAGAGGGTTACAAGTGCTCTATGTTTTAGGTCAAACTACAATGCAATGTTGATATTTCTATTTAGCACCACTAAACTGAATGCTCCGTTTCTGTTATCTGAGGATACACGCAAAAGGGAACAAATATATTCCTCTTTATCTGCAGGCAGGCTGCTGGCTTATTGTTACCATTTGGATTTTATTTCCAGCCATCCTTTCCTGCAAGGCTGCAACCACTTCTGGTGAGCACTAATAAAGCACAGTCAGGATTCATACAATAATGACAAAAATCCCTCCTCACCAGGATTTAAGAGGATAAGTGGAGTAAGCAGTGCCTACCTTCAACCAAAGCCCTGTGAACTGCCAGGGTTAGATGCTTTCAGCAGCACCAGCAGCTGAAAGCAGCTGACTCCTGAGACCCTTGACCATGAAGCTCAAACATGTCATTTTTGACTGCATGCCAATAGCTCAGGGCAGCAGAAACTGCACCATAAAGTAGCTTTGTCAAAAAGACCTGCTTCCATGTAAAGTACCTATCCAAAAAGGCAGCTAGTCACAAGCAAAACCCAAATATTACTAGATGAACCACAAACCATCTTAACTGGTGACCAAGTGTTACAACTGCAAAGTCCTTTTCCTTCCTATTTAAAAAAGAAAATGAGAATACTCTTCTTGGTTGTATTATCACTGATTCTGTTACACTGAACATGCCAAAAGCCTCGAAAGAACTCTCTGCATGCACATGCAAGCAGAGTAACTGGATGAACATAACTATGGAAGAAAACCAAACACCTCTTGCCTTGAGGAAAAGGATTCATTGTCTCTTCTTGGGGAAGTCCTTAAATGTTTTATGAGCTAAAGTAGACTTTCAAGTGAAGAGAATACACTGAAAACCAGTACTTGCCTAAGACTCCTCAACAGCAGGCTCTAAGCACTTTACCTCTTGCTGTCTGCAGTTTCAATTTCAGCCAGGAAAGTTTAGGCACAACGCAGTTAATGTGAGCCTCCCAGTGCCCCACAGTGCAGCCTCAGGAGGCTCAGTCCTGTCCCAAAGCCACCAGTGGCAAAGCTGCTGTGTAGTCCATGGGGCAGCACCTCACCCTAGCTTTCCACCAAAGGTTCTGGAGCTTTCTCCAGTGGCTCCCTGCACTGTCTTCCTCCTCTTCCTGGCGTTGAGAGATGCCCATCACAGATCAAGAACTCTGAAATGGCACAGAGGAACTTTCCACTCCAGAAGCAGCACTATGAATTTTCATGGAACTTCCAGGCACTTGCTCTAGGTGCCAGAGAGACTGTCAAACACTGCTGCTCTCAATATGTTTCTGATCAGCAATGTGAGGCTATAAAAGTCTCCCTAATGAGCCTGAGTTCTGTAAACTCCTGAACTCCCTGTGCTTCAGTCTCATTCTCCAGGCTCAGTCCCTAATCACAGGCTGAATGAGGCTTGGTGCCTCCCACATAAAACAACGAGCAACAAACCCTACCCTTTCCAAAGTGTAGTCCTAAGAGTGACCTGCAATTTCTTAGCCATTTCTCAGAAGAGGTGGAAGAAGGGTGCATACTCACACAGCTTAATCTTTGAATTTCTCCTTGATTCACTCTCCTAGTGGTCCTTCTCCTCCTCCGCAGTTCAGTGGCCTCCCTTCTGAATCTCCCACGAAAGCTCATTGTATCCGCAGAAATTAAGCAGCCAACAAATATCTGTTTAAAAACTGTGTTCCTATAACCTCCTTCCTTCAGCAGCTCCAGCACAACAACTGGAAGCTGCATATGCTGTTCAAGGGAGAAGTAGGTCTAAAAGTTACATGCTGTATCCACAGTAACTGAACAGAAAGAAGAAGAAAACCAGCAATAACTCATTTCTTCCTGTGAGCACCATTCTGCTATTTAGGCAAGAGCGTCACGTTAAACCATAAATACACCCCAGTCCCCACCTCTAATGCAAATCGAAATAGGAAGTTGTAGAAAAAACGCTGCAAGTGAACATCTATCTCTGTCTTAAATACCATGACATCCTTTCTCCTCACCACCCGCCCTGAAAGTCAAAACAGCTGCACTCTTACTTCATGTGTGTGTGTATTGCAAGATAAAAAAAGTCATTCACAGCACAGCCATCTCCTCCAGGGGCCCTCGGCAGCCGACCTGGACCACAGAGCAGGCAGTGACAGGTTTGTGCTGCCAGGCCACCTCTGCTTTTGGACCAAGGTAGCAGTTCCCCTTTCAAAGGAGCGTGAAACACCAACAAGAGGAAGAACCCTGCAAATTCCTAAATTTGCAGACAGTTAAAAAAAGGGGAAAACAGAGAAATTCATACACTAATGTCCAAAATACATTTCTGGCTCGTAAAAAAACAGGTTTTAGAAGTGGTTGTAACCTGCCAGCTAAGAACCGGCTTGCTTCACACCCTGCTCCCACCTCAGGAGAAGTAAAACTGCCAGACTGAGCCTGCTCCCCAAATGCCCCACACATGGGAAATTCCAGCAGCTCCCCATGCCCACTACCCCAAACAGGGGCAATCCTTGGCAAGTTAGAAGCCCTCACTGAGTGCCTCAGAACTGCAGTGGCAACAGGAGCAGTGACATGGCCAGTCAAATTATTCTTAATTAAGGTGGGAGACTCACCCAGTGCTCAGCTGTCTGAAGGCTGGCAGGGCACAAAGGTCTTTTAAAACTGAACAAACTCCCTCAGTGCCCACACGTGTGCAGGCACACACACAGACCCTTTTCTTCTTTGTTCCAGCTGAGGATTCATCCTGCTGCAGCAGCAATGCTGCATTCCCCTATGCACACAGCCCTTATGAGGCATGCATTAGGTTTTTATTTTTATTGAGTATCTGTGTGCATAGCCAGAACAAAGGGATAGTTTTTCTGCTTTCTCATTCTGTATTTTTTGCCAATTAGACAATAAGCATCATTCTCACAACTTGTTTGAATTAATTAATTACTGTTTGAGATCTGCAACTTTATCCTGAGTGCCATTTTTTTTTTCTTTCCAACAAATAATTCTGAGTTCTACAAGCTCTAGGAACTCTTTCACACATTTCTCAAGATTAGTAACATTTGATCCAAAGTAACAAACCTCTGCAGGAGCTCCAAGGATTGTTCCATATGCTAGGTTTCCATTTCAGGAGAGCAGACACACTGAGCCCAGCATGTCTGACCGGAACACTACAAAACCACATCCATCTGATCAGTTACTTTCCTCTTTCAAAGTTAAAACATGGTGCTGCTCCTGAATTAACCCCCCATCTCAGCATTATCTTTGTCATTGAGAGCTTTGCCTTTGAGAAGATCACCTCCTTTAAATTGAGTGCTACCAGCCTGCTGTGTGACACCATAAAACAGATTTCACTGCCCTCCTACTTAGTGATGAAAGGCATCTGTCTGGTCCTAAGAAACAAAAAAGACAACATAAACCCTTTGCCAAGGTATGCAGACATTTCAAGTAGCTACCAATACAGAAGCACAGCATTAACCAAGCTGGGATCACCCTTGTTTTCTCTCAAACTACCACGCTATCTCTGCTGGAGTCCCTGGTGCCTCTCATGTAACATAGGGAATGCAGCTGCCAAGACCAGAGGTCCTTGCCAGAAGTTAAATTTAATGCTGGAATCATCAGCTCTGCTGGCTTAACTTTGGGCAGGTATCAGCTCCTCTCAGGCTCCTTTGCTTATCCACTCCTTAACTCAGCTGTCACACAGAACAAGCAGAGTTCATCCTTCCTTTCCCTGGCAAGGCTCTCCTCAGCTTCCTGCCTCCCACAGCACAGAGGAGCCTGTCCAGGGTGCCCTTCCCACTGAGATAAGGGTCACTAGCACTTCCTGAAACTTTAATGAACTTGAATTACTCCAAAATAATACAAAAGATTAACTTAGTTCAAGCTTCCAGCTGGTCCTCATCCAGTTTACTCCACTGAGTGTCTTTTGTCCAAAAGATTTTCATTCCTAATATTATTATTAATCGTCATTTATTGCCATATCTCTGGCAGATAGGTTTTCAGGAACAATACTAAAATCACTGTATTTTCTCAATACCAAGTCATTAAAAAGTTGAAGCTCTAAAATAACAAGCTACAGCATTCACACAGAGATATGAACCAAAATAAGAGTAAACAACTGCAAATAAAGACTCCACTTTCTTAGATCTGTTTTGGATGCAAATCCCTCTTCTAATGGGGAATAACAAAACCATTCAAATGTCTAATAATGCTTTGTCCTGTAGCAAAGTACAAAGCAAACTTCATTAGCATAAGTGTGACTGTAAAAGATTTCCTAACTTTTCCTCAAGACTTCTCTATTTCTTCAATTAAAGATGCCAGATAATTTGATTATAAAATTGGTTATGTTATGTTAATATGAATAAAGCTCCTGTGCTGCTTCTAAATTCAGAACTAGAATGTATAAGGTGAGAAGTATTATCCATACCTCAAGATATTCCAAGAAGAGAGGTATTTGGCCCCAGGAAAACCACAAGCCTTGGTTCACATTTGTGAACTGCTGTACCCAATTCATAGAGTCAAAATAAGGATGTTGAAGCCCTTCAAAACACAATCCATTATGTAAAGTCTTAAATTAAGTGTCTAACTGCCTTCTGCTCTGCTTTGTGGGACATGTTCATCTGCTCCAGGCAGTTTTCATAAATGTATAAATATCCAGATGGGAAGAATAATGATATTTAGTATCTCTGCTCCAGTAAAGGAAAAAAACTATGCCTTCCTTTTGCTGCAGAACCACTAGCATTTAATTTTCCAATAGTGGCTACAAATTCTTTAGTAACTTTAATTCCTTTTTCCTCCATTTCCTCTAGAGTTTCTCATTTCCCTTTTGGATCTATTAATTGTCATGCTTCATTTACTTCAGTTTGAACTGTGATATACAGCAATATGTAAAAAAATACCATTGAACAAAACAAATTCACTGCTACAGTACATCATGTGATCATTGGAAAATGCATTTCCATAGTATTTTGCCAGGAGCCATAGAAAGATACAAAAATTCAGTTCCTAAAGTGTGTATCTTCAACTAACATAAAAGACACCCCAAAACAGGCTGAATATTTGCTGTGTAGCAAATAACCAATTCACCATACTGTCCTTCTAAAATAATACAGCCTACTAACTCCAACCAAGAAGGATCAAGGACTGATACTTTTGTTTCTCACAGTGGCATTTTTTCCACCCGGCTTTACAGAAGAAAAAAAATCCCATGCAACATCAAATTCATAGCAAATTTCAGGGAATGAATGCTTCCCTTCAGCTCAGGACTTCTGTCTTGGAGCAATGCTGACCTGAATAGAGTGCAAGTCAAAAACACAATCTTGACTTATGCCAGTGTATAGATGAATAATTGTATAATCCTGACTCAAGCCCTTTGTTTAACAGATTTGAGAAAAAGTTTAATTAACAAGTAATAAAGCTCCTTTTGCTACAACAAGCTTCATCAACTGTGTATTATGCCTGTGCTAAGGTTAAATTCTGAAATGAAACACAAGCTTTTAATAAAAAACTCATTTCATTTATAAACTAAGACTCCTGTGATGATGGTGACGTTGCCATTCAGAAACTCTGAGCAGCCCAGACCAGCACTGTGGGATATTCTGACACACATAATGTTTCACAACTTGTCAGAGTGCAGATAAGAACCTCCCTACCTCCCTTGAATGGCTTGTGGCACTTCTAGCACTTCAGAGTTCCTGATAGAACCACTACAATAAAGTCATAGAAGAAAAACCAGAGGATGCCAGCCCTGCCCAACACCCAGCCCCTGGGGTAGAACCAGAAACAATCCTGCACTATGGGACCATGGTTACAGGTTGGCACATGGGGAACAGACAGCTATTAGCTCAGGTAATGAGGAGAAGAAAAAAAAAAATCATAGTTCCTGGAGAGGGTCATGAAGAGTTCTTTATATTTTTCTTTTTAAATTTTAATATTTTCACATAATTTTCTCCAAAACTTGGAGATGTAGTTGGTGTACTCATCTTCTGAGGCTAACAATGAGATTTAGATAGTTAACATCCTACAGCATCCAGGCAGTGCAGGTATCCAGGCTGATGCTGCTTTCATGTCTTCAGTGTTAACCCCCAGCAAGTCTCCCACCAGTCTGTGACACCCTGAACAGGGCAATGCTGCCAGAAGCCAGTTTTGTGCTTGGACAAAGCCAGCAGGATCAGGTATTGCACACTGTCCCTTTCTGTGGTCAGAATGCTCTCCAGGACATGGATTGCACTGAGTGGCCAAACACTGGATGTGTTTTTTTTCAGATATGACAGTCCAAAATCTGCAAATGGGACTGTGAGACTGAAGCTGAGGGGACAGGGCCTGGCCACCACGTTCACCTTACCTGCATCGTCCGGGCACCGCGGAGAGCGCGTGCTCTGGAGTGGAGTGACTGCCCCCAAAAACTGCTCTTCCCAAAAGCTTCATGTTGGACAGGTAAAGCAGATCACTACACTGGGGCCAGGGACAGATAGCTGCTTTTTACTAGCACCTAACAAAGACAACAGAAAGCACTAGTGACCTCTGTCCCAATCCCTTTGTCAAAAACTGAACATTCTCTGCTCTCCTCCTCCCCCCATCAAAAATCTCCCAAATGAGGTAGTATTTTGGAATTAAATGCTCACTATTGATCCATGGACATTTAAACATGTCCTTAAAAAAAAAAAAAGGAAAAATATGAAACCAAAACAATATAAACAGAAAGGTAAAACAACTGAGCTAGACAAACTCCATCTAATGCAACCTTTTGCAAAGCCATTCTGGTATTGAATCAGCTGAAATTGAATGACATTATTTTGGAGAAATATGACTCCCCCTATGGTCTAACAGCTTAAGCTGATACATCAAGCCTTGCATACAAACACTCCACAAAGCCTTTAGAGCAGCTGGAGCTTGCATTTTGCCCACACATCCATAGAGCTCGCTCTGACCAGGCAAAGGGCTGGGAATCCATCACAGTTAAAATGACATCAGCACACAAGGTGAGCTCTCCAAGGCAGGGGGATGGTGCCCCTGCATAAATATCCATGAAAAGCAGCCCTTCTCTCTGTCAGAGCTCTGCTAACAGATCTTTCCAGAGAGCACTCCCTGATGTCAGAGCCTCTGCCTGTGTCAATCCATCTCTGTTCTTCCCAGGCAGATCAGTGCGCTGATTTCAGCAATTCCTCCCTCTGTGCCTTCACCTGCTCTTTGTGCCCCAGCTATCAGTGCCCTCACACACAACACCTTTGGGAGAGGCTATTGTGTCCCTTTGCCCTGCATGCAAGGCTGAAACAGCCCCTCCAGCTCAGCTGCTGGTGAGAGGAGCCATGCACAGGTTGTCCATGTCACTCTGTGCCCTGCCAGAGAACTCACCCGTGGCCAAAGGGGTCCTTGATGGGATTGATGAGGCCTTGGGAGAGCAATTTGGCAGCTCCCAGCCTGATCACCCACACAGCACCCAATGGCCATTTCACCAACTCAACGTGCCCATGTAAACACAAGGGCTGGCTGGTAACATCCACACCCCAAAAGCCACTTGCCATCCCCCTCTGCTGAACTGACAGCTCCTTAAGAACATCCTGCTGTGCTCCTGTTTGGGAAGCAGGCTTGGCTGAGCCAGACAGTCCCTCCCTGACTCACAGCCTGAGAATGCTGCCCCCCTACACACACCCTCCTGCTCCCAGTCTGCCACCACCACGTTTCTATCAGCTCACAGCACAAGAACACTGATGGAACAGCAGCACCATTTGAGCAGCTTCCCAAGCTGGAAACCCACCTGCACCTGGCACGAATATAATACATTCCTTTGCCACAAGGCTGAATGAAAAGGAAAAGGACCTTGGAGAAACTAATGATGGTCTCATTTACAGACACCATCACCTTAGCTCTCGTGTTTGCTGCCATTCCTCTCCCACCCCATCAGCCCTCTGGGCACAGAGCCTGGGGCGAGCACTGGTTCTGTGCCATGGTGCTGCCAGCTGGTGCCCTGTGCCAGTGCCAGGCTCCCCAGGGCACTGCAGCCCAACGAGAGCACAGCTGGCACAGCCATCACAGGCTGGGCAGAAACCGGGCTGCACCGACTCTCTTCAAGCAAATAAAATGCTGCTTCTTACACCAGTAACCAGGTTGGAAGAATAAACTTCCCACTAGCAATGTTGTCCTGCTGATGTGTACAAAAGCAAAATATGCAATTACTTTAATTTCTGCTTTAGCTTGACCCAGTGGGAAATTTCAAATGAACATTACCCCTTTTGTTTTCATCTACTTGGACTGGAATCAGCCCTTGATAGCAACACACATAGTGATGAAGGGACATGAAAGGTGATTAAATAACTTAATCATCTGACTTTACACTACCTCCAGACATGAAAATGCAGCTGTGACTTTGCAGCTGTTGCTTCCTTTTCTGACTGTAATTTTAATCCTTTTTATTCAGGTCTATGCTATGCTGCAAAAATGGTATTTTCTTTATCTTTACCAAGAGAAACCTCAGATCAGACATCTGGTTTACAAAGAGAATCCACATTTTCACCCAATTTTCCAGCTGGAATAACTGAAGCAAAAGGAGGCTGGGCAACTCACTCATTTACTCAAGGTCACAATCAACATCTACAATGCTGTAATATTGATATAAAATATCCTAGAAGCCTCTCATCTTTTTTTCTTTTTAAACACTAAAACACTCTCTCCTCCATACATGTGCAACTGACTCTACAATCATTATTGTGTTTAATATTGTATATTTGTAACTTACATTCAATGTCACAAATTCCTGTATACCCTCTTCCACTGCCTGTGGGTATCTTAAGCAATTGAGAAAACAACTGCATGCAATAATTAATCATCTGGATCCTATAATTGGAAGTTAATAACAGCATTTTGTTAAAGACAAAAACCACACAAATTTCAAAAGCAAATACGCAAGACAATTTTCTCATTTTAGAAAAAGAAAGGTGTGAAGTATAAAACTCCACAAGTCAGATTTACATTAATTAAATTTGGTGTGTGGAAAAGAGAGAAAGACAATTTGTGTCCTTTTGACATTGCCCTTCTCTTTTTGTTCTCCTGGAACACAGCAAATAAAACATCATCAAATTGTGCCAACAAAAAGGTATATATTTCTCCCTCTGACACAACTTCATGTAAACCCAGAGAATTGTTTCACCTTTCCAGGCCTTTGTGTTTAATTTCTTAATTAAAAACTGCTTATCCTAATTGAGACATAAAAAAAAAAAAATTACAATCTTCAGTATTACCAAAATAAGACTGCAAAACCCATAAGGAAAATACCCAAGTGGCAGTGCTTAGGGTCCCTGAGTGAGCCCATGTAAAGTCATTATAATTACAGCAACCCAACCTTGACCAAAAAAAAAAAAAAGGTATACTGTAATCCATCAAATTGTACTCCTTCAGTTATCCCATGGCAAATTTCAGTTTTTGTAAGCATAGTCATAACATGCAGGATTTTAAACACATTTCTGCACCTGTGCCTGCAGGTGCTTAGGTAGAAATACAGAACATGGTCACTGTAACAGAATTTCTCCTGAATACCCTTTCAGTCTGCACTCATGCAGGTTCCCAGCCTGAGACAGCATCAGCATATTTACTAGTTCTTAAAGATTTTTCAAAAATTTTTGCAGTCATTCTTCAAACCTACACATTTTGTGGCAAGGAAATTCAGCTTTAATGTTAATTCTGTAAATTTCTTTTCCCCAAAACATGTCCCCCATAAGTTTAATTTGATGATCCCTAGTCCATCTTCTCTCACTTTTCTGAGAAAAAAACTGCAAGCAAAGTTTACACACCTCTGACCAGTCTTGATTTGTATGACTTTCATCAAATCCCCTGACAGCTATTTTTCAGACCAGTCCAGGCCCAGTCTTTATGTACAAATGTAGTCATGGACTAATTTTGCTGATTCTCCTCACCCTTCTCTGTAATTTTCCAATTCCAGTAAGTTTGTCTGAATTCTGTAAGGTATTAAAGGCCTCCCAAGAAGTTGCTATAGAACTCTTCTTCCAAGGATAGATCAAAAAGCAAAATTTATTTATGATTTCTCAGAGAACTGGAAAACAGCTCCAAAACTATGTCATTTTTAAGACAGTAAAGCTGCTCTAAGCTTCCAGGTCCCAGCCCCTGCAAAGCAGAGAGCTGAATCATAGTGATTCCTCTTCCTTCACCCTTTCTGGATAATTTTTCTCCAACGGGATAAGCCAGTATTCCTCTCCTTGCGTTTCTCCCCACTCCCACATCTTGCTCTTTGTATCCAACACACAAACACAATTGTTTGCACCTTCACCCTGGCCTTATATCAACCCTGAACTGGTCACTGACAACTGAGTCTGTCCCAAAAAGTATTTCTTAATTTGGAAATTCTGGGGGGGTTTTTTAATACGTAAATTTTGGAAAGTCCAAAAAGTTCCCTTTTACTGGGAAATTGCTTGAACATCATGATTCTTGTATCTATTAAGCGCCACTTGAGCTGGAAACAAAAGAATTGGTCAGAAAAATCAGAAACTAAAAGGTTAACTTCTGATTTCCTACAAATACACACTACAGCCAGGCATAAACAAGTGCCAGAAAAGGATGTGGATGGGAAATAAAGCAGAGTTTGCTGCAGTTCCTCCTCACTCAGCTCCTTGTTCTGCCTGAAACACTGCAGACATGTCCTGACTGTAGGAACAAAACCTTTTTTGAAAATATTTCCAAGAAATACAGTTGTCTTTTGAATGCATTTTACAAAACACAATGTTTAGCCACCAATTCACATTCTTTCTGCAGGCTCATGTAACTTAAAATTGCCTTTGAGTTCTTTTAAAAAGGAAAAATTGGCAAGCACTTAGCACGTACAAAAGCTTTTGGCAGCTTAAAAATACTGTGTAAAGAAACTTCTCAGTGGGAGCTGGTACAAACTTTTATGTCAGCTCATCTCAAACATTTCATCTGGGCAGGCCTGCTTTGGTGCATTCTTCAAGAATTGGCTTTTTTAATACAGTAAAATGTTTTAGAATTACATTTTATTAACTGATACTTACAGTTTCATTTAGATTCAGAGAGAACAGGCTAAAACATATTGGTATAATTCCAGGCTTGGATTCACTTTTATCTTTTATATAAAAAGCAGAATTAAGCCCGTGTCAGTAAACATTTCTATTATTCCCAAATAGTTCTTCAGTTCAAACTGTGTTTATGAGTATTCTGTACACTTCCATACATTCCACTGAAATTTTTTGCATTTACAGACGAGTTTGAGGAGTGAACATGCTGTCTGTCAGAGTTGCTTGGTCAGAGGGTTTCTAAACAAAAGCAGGTGACAGATGCACAAACACTCCAGTCACGAGTCCTTCCCCAAGTGACGCCTTTGCTGCACTGTCACCACAAATAAAATCAGGTGCTACAAGGAGCAAATGGTCATCACGAAGAATCAGATGCATCATGGACAACAAAATATATTGTGTATCTGAAATACTGGGAAGTGCAAAGCAACAGTGAATGTTTCCTGCTGGATGCACCAGATTCAAGGTTAGGATTGCTTTCCCTTTGTCTTTGACACATGTGATGCTCACATTCATCTGGAGGATGTCTTAGGGAGCACATGTCCAACACCTGGGAGCAGACAGCAAACAAGGGACTTGGTTTCTTTCCTAACAGCCCAGTTAAAAGATAAAAGGAGAGTCAACTGCAAGGGTGAAAGGCCAAAGGAACTGGACATTCTTGGCAACAAAGATATTAGGTAACTGCTTAGATCACTGCACCTCCTTAAGGGCTGCGCCCTTGCTTAAAACCAAAGAGCTGACAGTGGACAATAACTGGAGGAACTTGAGCATTGCAAAAGCCAACCAGAGTCACAGCTGGGATGAGCAAAGTCAGGCTCAAACACCACCTGGCAGGTGGAGAGACCAAACAGGCAGCTGGATGCATTTTCTGGGGAGCTCTAGGGAGATGAGAAAAGTCTCCTCAAGCTCATGGGAGAATAAAGACAGGGAAAAGGCTAAGGCACTGAAAAGAAAGAAGTAGATCAGCTGTGTGAGCAATTTTTATTCTTTAACTTCAAGCCATAAAAGAGAAGGATCCAAAAATGAGAAAGAATAGGCCCAATTCCAAGAGCAGTTTCTCTCAGGAACTTCTCTGTAATCTCATCAAGATCAGATCTCCTATAGTGATGGCTGCAATGAATGTTTGCACATCATTTACTAATGGCAGAAACCTCTCAGACAGTGGGGGAGCATCTGGTTCCAGGAATCTACATTTCAGTAATTAATCTCTTTACTGCTAAGGCTCATACTCTGCACAAGCTAATTTTAGCACATAAGTCACAACCTGTGGAAAACATCAAGGTAATAACACCAAACCCTTACTCGAAATGCCAACGAAAGTCATGAGTGATTGGTGGCATGGTGTTCAACTCCCAGCATCCCCATTTCAGAGCCAACCTCTGGCTGATCCAGCCAGGCCACACACATTTTCCACTCTAACTTCATGATTTCTTTTTCTGGGGAGAGAAACATGCAAGCAGCACAGAATTAAACTTCTGGTCTGGTTTACTGCTCTAAGTCAAAACCTTGTTCTGCTGGATTTGCACACGCTTAACTGAGAACTGAGTCTGGCTGACTCATCTTCATGCAAGTATCAATACTAATGAAAAGAAAATGAGCACAGCAGTTGACAGATGAGAAGTGAGGAAAAACAAACACCAAAGACATGAAGTATTCAATTCAACTGGCTCCATACACTGTACTCAGAGTGATCCCTGAGGCAGAAAGTCCAACAAACATCACAATGGCTATTTTTCATCGAAAACCACACACAGAGAATCTATTATTTTTTAAGTTAACCACAAATTTGCAATAATTATTAACAGACAACAATTGTAAAGTAAGATATTGCACACGGTTTCTTTCTGTTTGGACAGAAAATAACATTTTGTTCTGAAGAGGCACCATGTTAACAGGATAATTAAAGTACATTTTTATAGAATATATTTACTTACAGAGTTTAAAATAAGAGAAATAATTGAGCCCCAGAACAATGAAGTAATCAGTGTCAGTCTGACTGGAAATGTGTGCACACATGTAGAACTACCACACCTTGGCATTGGAGATCATGGCCCATGGTCTGTGCCAGCTTCAGCTGGACTGGACTTGGAATAGTGCCTTGAGATGATGTCAAACCCTTGCCACCCAAAACATCCTGGAAGTATTCATGTGACTTGCTTTTTGATGCTGAATCCTAATCCTTTCACTATTGTGGTATTCCTCGCTCCAATCACTAATTTAGGCTGGAAGCCTTAATTATTCAAGGAAGTGATTTGAAAGATGAAAGACAAGGAATGATTCCCATATTTTCTTGACAGTCCATTTTCCTACATCTTCCTTAGCTCCAAACACTCTGAAGATAACAAACCTGTTCCTATATTCCTGAACATTACTGCAGGGAACAAGAGTTCAGTTGAGTACTTCAGCAGGTAATTTAATTTTTGTTTTACCAATAAAAGTAGAGCTGCCAGTACTATCTGACATCCTCAAACAGGCTGAAATGCTGCATAGACCTGGAAATTAAATCCTGTGTTTTGCCTTTATAAACCTCCCTTGGGTCAAGGGAACATCAAAACCACTTGCCTGTGGTTATCCAGTTCCCCTTCCACTACAGGAGATGTTGCAAGCTGGAGCTGGTCTGTATTCACCCCCACAATTACAGCAGAGAGTCATGAAGCTAGAGTCATAAATCTGATAGTCGTGAACCTGATAGTCATGAAGCACTGCTGCCTTTCATCAAAACCCTGTATGGCTCAGGAAATGTAATCTAAAAGTCAGAATCTCTTGAGAGATTTTTTTGAAATCAGGTGGGAATCCCCCGAGATGCACATTAAAAACCAAGAACAAAGCTACCCACACCAGGTTTTGCAGCATACAGTTGACCACACTTAATTTTATGCTGCAGGTGTGTTCACAGTATCCACTCATCCATTCTACTTTCTGCACAGCTGATGGTTGAGGAATGGTTGAGCAGCTGCTATGAAGAGAAGTGACTCCTGCTACCACATGACCTTGCTTTGCTGCCCAGAGGTTACTGGAGAGGTGACAGAGCAACAGAGACCTTCCATGTGCACCAAAACCAAATAGTTCTCACGGATGGAAGAGTATGAAGCATGGAGATAAAGGTTCAGAGATACATCTCTGTCTCTCAAGAGAAATGAAACTTTGCATAATGCTTTTGACTGAAATGTGCTAAGCTGGCATTCTGGTTTATTTAAACATTTAGAACAAGTGTATTAAGATTGGTGCTGTAAAGGAGAAATTTCATGGAAGAGAGAAATATCAGGAACAGTTCCTGTTGCCCTCCATTCAGATTTCCAGTCCATGCAGGGGAAGGGAGTGGAGCGTATTTATACTGAAGTCAAAGCAGAAGATGGTTTATACTTTGGGAAGGAGGAGATGGAAAAAGGGCAAGGGAGGAGAATTTAATATCAGTGAGGAAGAGGCATACTCACTCTGAATTAAAACCAAAGCTTTTGAAAAAAACAAGGTGGGAGGCAAAAAGCAGTACTAGAATATGATATATCAACAGAGCAATGGTGAGTAGCCCTCTAAAAGCAAGTATCTGACCAAAGTTTAACAGCAGTGTGCCTATTTAAGATGAGAAGAAACTTTCCACTTGGCTTCTCTCTCATCACTTAACTCTTCCTCTCTTACACACTGTCTTTGCCTTGACAGCTCTCCCTCCCAGCAGCTTTAACTTTGGCAGCACTTTTGGTTGGCCAGCATTCTCTGAGGGCCCCGGTGTCTTTATGGCTCCCTTCTGCACTCAGCATACCTCTTACAGGGAAGAACTGTTTCCAAGCTAAATCAATATCCCATATTTGTGGCCAAAGGCCTGAAATGGACTCTGGACTCAGCTATATGCATTTAAATCCAGTTCAGTGCTACTCAGAGGATTCTGTATTGACAACAGTGAAAAAGAAAGCCCAGCCCGGCTCTCAGGGCTGCAGCCAGCAGTGAGTTAAGGCCAGTGAGAGGCAAGGGCTGAGGGCTGGCACTAATATCACTTTCTGAAAGCATGAGCTTAATATACTGTTCCTTTGTGCTCTTCTGGAACCAGCTGCAACTCCCCCTAATTCAGCCAGAGAGACCCAGGCTGCCAGAGCCTGGGCCAAGGACAGCAAGCGCACGTTCAGATGTGAGTGCTGCTGCCACCACGCTGCCACTGTCCCTGCTGCCACCACGCTGCCACTGTTCCTGCCAGCCAGAGGCTGCCCAGCTGCCCTGCCCACCGCAGGTCAGTGCTCCAGCAGCGGATCCCTGCAGGAATGCTCTCACTGGTAATGCAGTGCAAACACCTGTGGTGTGCTGGGAGTGTGAATGCAGCATCACAGGAGGATTTCTGCACTCCTCTGGCTCGACAGGCTGCCTGTGCTGCCCCAGCCTGATTTCTGTGAGCTCTGGGCAGTGACAGTGGTGCTAAATTCAGAGTGTGCTGTGATTCCATGAATCCTGCCTAATGGAGATGGGCTCCTTGTCAGGGAGCAGGGGACCACCTGCTTCTCAGCCAGTACACTGCAGCAGGTTTATCACTGTTATCACTTAATTTCTGTAGATATGAACTATCAACCTGACCTGCTCCCACAGCCTGGTCAGTATAGTGCCAGCAGCAGCCACACATCCCAATACCAAAACCTCACTGGGGGAAACAAAAGAACAAATTATTTGAACGAAGTCATGAGTCTGGAACTCCTTGTGCAGCCCAAGACATGAATAAATAACCCAGAGAACTACTCTGGGTTACTTTACACCTAAAAGCTGCTGGTTCCAAATACACACATACATGTTTTATATTTCTATCCAACACTACACTGTCCACTGACAACATGAAAGAAAATACTTCTACTAAATTCTGTCTGAAATGCATTTCAAATCAAGTCTCCAAAACTTCAAAGGTATTACTGTGGTTACTTTAGGTGGTTCATCCTGTGTCTAGCACTTGGCATTTAAATCTATGTTAGTATCTTAATTATTATTCAGTTTATCTTTTCGTTATAATTCATTCAAGTATTTAGTATTGTGATAAACACAGAAGAGACAGAAACAAATGCAAAATCTGTGCTCATGGCTGACTTGGTGTATGAGCACACCACACCATGTACAGAGCTTCAGGTTACTAGAACCACAGCTCACCTAGTTTCAAAATCCCAGACTAAACAGATCACTGGGATCTTCCTAACTCTCCTACCTTCCTTTGTGTGATGATCCAAAGAGCAAAATGGTGAAAGGAAATACAGAAAGCTTGCATTTGCTAAAGCCCAATACAGAAAGCTTGCATTTGCTAAAGCCCATAAAGCTGGAGCCAAGCTGAACTGCAGAGCGTCATTGACAAAACTGTGACAAATCAAGCATGTGAGAGCACAGCTCTGTCTATGTGCCTGTGCCACAGCACTGTGCCTGCAGATGGCCAAAGCCTGAAAAACCTGACTTGTCCTTTTCCTGCTTTTCTTGTGCGGGTTTGTTTCTCTCTTCGTATTCTTGGCTTCAATCAAGATCCTCTGCCTTTTTTATAGGTCAATTTTTTTCTCTCTCAAGTAGTATTTTGAACACACACCCTAAACTGGGATTTTTGTCAAATGCATAAATCACCTTCCCAAAGCACTCCCAAGGACTGAGACCTACAGACTTTCTGTGCCTCTTTAATTTATATCCTACTCTTTCAGGTAGGCATTGCTTACAAGTATATAGCTTACTTCTCCTTTTTTTTTTTCCTAGAAAAAGAGAGAATAAATTCCTCATATATAAGAGAATGTTTTCATCACTTTATTGCTTTGAGCCCACACTCTTCATAAGCTGTCATAAAAAATTTGGTTAACACATTCATAATAATTACATTTCACACACTGTCATACTATACACATTGCTGCAACCCTAATAAGAAGTGAAAGCAATATAAAACATTGCTCAGAGTACCTAAGCCAGATGGAGAGGATTTACCCAGTGGTAAAAGGCCACTTTTAACACCAGCTTTTTTGAACCATATGCATACACTACATGGTACTGCAACACTGAAGAATGAAAACTGACCCACATTTCCTCCCCTCTGTATGTAAGAAACTCCACCCAGAGCCACAGCTGCTGTCTGAACAGGTAAACACCAAAACAAACCCAACATCCTTCTGAGGGTTTGTCACTGTCCCCGGTGCCAGGGGAAGGGCTGGCAGTCACTGCTGTCACTCACAGGTCTGAGGAGCACAACACACAAAGAAGCTGCAAAGGTAATAAGAACAGTGGCCAAAATGACTCTGGAGCAGAACTGCATTTTGTGCATCACTTACTACTTCTCCTCTTTACACTCTAATGTTATTCATTTATTCAAACATGGGCCTGTTTCTGTTCCTGCTGAGGTCAAGTGCTGAAGTGGAAGTTGAGGTCAAATAAAGCTCCATATGCTTATTGTTGCTTAAAAATGTATTACACATTGAAGCTTCTGACTTGAGCTAAGAAGTCATGAAAATTTTGAGGTTTTTTTTTTTTTCATTTTGCAGCTCTGGGTGATCTTGCTTTGCAAAGACAAATCCCTCCTCCAAGACATTGCAGGAAGGGAACACACTTCTGCTCCCAGGGTTGAGCCTCCAAAATGCACTGCAGTTCCCCACCATTTGAGTATACACAGACACATTCCCACATTCAAAACCAGTAAATTATGAGTCACAGATCCTGCAATTCCGAGAGTCGCCACCCATTGATAGCATTTATATTGTACAGGCCTTCAGGAGAGAAATGCATACAAATGAGATGAGTGCACAGAATTATTTCAACTAAAAGTAGAAAATTTACAACAAAACTTAAGGAGCACAGTTCTGAAGGTAAACTTCAAAACTAGATGACGGAAAATTCTCAAAGCCATGGTTCTGTTCTCTCTACTGCTTTTAGAACAGTAAAAATCCATTTACAAAATAACCGGCGTGAGAAGCATCTTGGGCAGCATTAATGAAGTGAATATTGCTGTGTTCAAGCTAATAAGTCAGCTCAAGTTACACTATTTTATTCAAATGCAAACTAATTTTTATATTTTTATGTAGTTTATTACCAAGGCCAGGAGAGCTGGGGGTGGGGGAAAGTAGGATCATATCCTCAAATACTCTTTGCTCTTATCACACAAATCTCAGCTGGCACAGTTTGTAATAAATTGCATGAATAAACCCAAAGAATGACCTACTAGATAAAGCTCAACTTCAAGTCACAAATTCCAAATGCAAACCATCATGTTGAATGTTAGTGCCTCCCTTAAAACACCAAACAGCTCTACATAACCCATGTACTTCATTTTCTTCCTTCGGGCATCTTCCTCTTCTCCTTTTTGTTGTGGAAACAGCATGTACAGCCATTTGCATTCACTCTAGAAAGGTTTTTAGTACCCCAAACCTCACCAACTCATAGACTTCTTTTCAAAGCCAGTTCTTGCAGACATGTTCTTAAGAAAACAAGGGTCTATTAAATCACTGAACAAATTGATGCAATTTGTACACCATATTAGAGGTTGTTTGGACACTTACTATTCGTGTCTATGGCAAATTCCAGGATTTCATCCAAGAGAAGATGACACACCATAGTAATTGACAGAGAATTTACAGTTTTCTCTTTCCAACATCTCTCCCAGCTCTGTGGATCCAGTCAAGATCTAAAACTAATGATTTATCTCACTTGCCTAAGGGTAAAAACCAGATTTCTAAACTAACAAATGGAAGAAAAAAAATTTCTCTGAATAAAGACATCAATCCTCACGTTCTGCAAGGACCAGAATATTAGAAATACCTGCTGTGATGCCTAAAGGCTTCATACAGTGATTAGTAGGTAGCCATTAACCAATAGCTGGAGGCTGTGCTTGGGACTTCTTCCTTTCTTTTCTCATAGAGTGCACCCACAGAATCTCCTGTTTGGAGTGCCACTGGCAAAAACAACTCCTAGAAGAATATCCTACCAGGATGTTCCTCTTCAGTGACTAACAAAGGAAAATGGGGCACATCCCTAGAGCTGTTTACTTGAAGCATTTTAGGGTAGGCTGCTGTTCTCTATGATTCAGGGTTGCTTTCTGCATCAAGGCAACACCAAGATGTTACTTTTGCTCCACACAGGACAGGCAAACTTGCAAGAACAGACAGCAGAGCCTGGTGACTTCAAAAAGCTGTTCAACCAGAAGGCATAGTTTGTCTCTTGAATTCAACACCAAAGGCTCACACTTTCACAGTAGGGCACATACAGGCAGTGGCACACAAGCTCCAGAGGAAGACCATTTCATCTGAAGGCATGAAGAGACAGAATTCCAGATCTTCAGCTGGCAGGAGCCAAAGGATCACACCCAGGCCCATCAGTGTACTTCTGGTATTCTGCATTTGAGATTTCCTTGCCTCTCTTCTTGGGCACTCCAATTCCTCACTGCCCTCAGACAGGAGCACTTGGGAATCTCATTTGGATCACTTTAGCTCCTGGCATCTGCACAATGTGCATAATGACACTGGGAACCAAACACTCTTTTGCTCATCTGCATAGCTGCCTCCACTGTATTATCCAGACATAATCCTCAATGATCTACAACAGACCCAGGGGAAAAACTAATTTGTTAGGACCATAATGTGTTGTATTAAGGCCCAGTAGCCTCCAGCTCTCTTCATCATGCTGCTCTTTCAAGTAACATGAATTCAGATGGAAACAGGACCATCCATTCTGCCACAAAGTGCTCTGAAATAGCACTTTTTTCTCAGCTTGACAGGTCTTCACATAGTTCCTAAGCCTAACTGCAAAGTTTAATGGCAAATTCATTTAGATATTTACATAATTAACTGCTTCAAAACAAAAACATGGTAATATTACACATCCTGAAGAGAAAGATGCGTCCAAAGTCAACCTCTGCCCAGCAGCTTTCTTCCAAATCACCTGCCTGCACCTACCCCAGCCTCAGGACAGGGCTGGACCACTCCTACTCCTCTTCTCAAAGGGACTGAGAGGGAGAACATGATCCCACAAAGCTCCTGGGGAAGGAGCCTTTTGGGCAGGACAAACACCAGTGTATTAACCACTGACATAGAAAATCTAAGCCCCTGTTAGTACAACTGGGGGATGCATTTGAGGGGATCTCAGAGCCCACATCCATCACCAGGGAACAGATCCTCTTGACCAGAATGTCTCTCCTGCCACAGCTCCCTCTACTCTGCAGGGTAAAGCCTCCCTTCCCTGAGAGCCCAGGGACCTTTGCTCTTGGAGCCCTGAGGACTGACCACACAAAGAAACACAACTCAGGCTGCTGATGAGTATTTCTGGGTTTGGCAAGGCTGGCACGGGGTTTGCTGCCACAACATCCAAGACTACCCTTTTCTTCCAAGGACTGAAGAAGTTACACACATGATCCATACTCGGATGTGCTTCCAGACATTTCTCACTTCATCATGCTTGAAATTACTACCAGGAAGGAGCCATTTATTCATTTAAATGCTGTTGAGGTCATTTATTTAACCATTAAGCGGAAAAAAAAAATGTTGTATAGACATAGATACTTTTAGAGCAAAAGAAGCTTTAACATCAGATTGGCAATGATGAAATCAATTTCCTTCCTCCTTATGACCATGAAACTCCCCCCTGCACTGGACAATACCCTCAGCTTTATACACAAAGCACTGCTGAGATTGGGTCCTTGCTACTATCGTTGCCATGACTGCACCACACACCTCTCCATGGGCAGCAATGCTCTATTCAAAACAGCTGCTCAGGACAGCTATTAAATTCTCTAATGTTACCTTTACCACTAAGTTACAGCCCTGTGAGGGATCAGAGTATCATGGGAGTGCACTTTGAACTTCATCAAATCTCCACCACTTAAATGATATAAAAGACAAACTGACAAAAATATTATTTTCAGTGTCTTGGTAGTATTTTTATCAAGTGATAGCCACAGAGTAACAAATCATTGCCACCTCAGATGCAAACCACTCCAGGGTTCTGGAAATGCTCACCATATGTGTATTTGGCAAAGAAGAGCAGTAACTAGGCAGTAAGTGTATTCCTCATTCTGAAACAGTGATTTATAATCAGGAACAACACTGTCACTTACTTCTAATAAACCTATAGTGCTTATTATATTCCCATGACAAAATAAAAATGTAATTCAGGAAGAAAATGACGCTCAGAGACAGACAGCCTTTCAAGCCCTCCTTCATTAAGGAACAGAGGCAACTCAGTAACCCGGAAAGCAGTGATCCAGCAAACATTGTGCTGCTGCAAACTGTTTGAAGCAAAGATATATGGGAGTTTATTTGCATATAACTTCATATGAATTCCAACTGCATCTTGGGTGCAAGCAAAGATTGTTTTTTTGCTTTTGGGCTTGTTTTTGTTTTTATTATGAACAGACTTAGCAAACATTTCCTAAGCTGTCTGCTGTTTGGAATTCCAAGTCTGAAATAAAACATAACCATGCCACCGGCTCCAGTGCTGCCTATCTCACAAACAAAACCCACCAACAATTAAATAAAAGAAAATTTACTTTACACAGAACTTACGTGCAGCTTACAGCTTCACCTATAAAGTAACATTATAGATACAGCGAATCTACCAGCAAACTAAACAAACTGACAAACTGCCTGTCAATGCTCTCCCTCTACCAGTGTAGAGTCAAAGGAAAAAAATAATCACATAACATCTGTAATAATAATTCTGTCACCTCTCTCCTGATTAAAGTGTACCATACCATTATGATGAGAGTCCTGGGTCTGCTCATTTCATCATCACTATCCAGCGGCAGAATTTCATGTGACAACTCCTCTCGTCGTCGGCGCCTGCAGATATGTGGACAGTTCCTCTGTACCACAGAACGAAAGGCTTGGAGCAGAACAATGCTGGCAGCACAACCCATATCTGCATCCTGAAGCCTACAAAATAACTTCTATGTTTATGCTATGTTTGAAAAACAGTGGCTCCTTGTCCCTGAAAACAGCCTACAGTGCAGCTGCAGCCAGCTCGCTCTCCAATCGCTTCCTTGAGCTCTGATCATCTGATCACAACCAAATAGCTTGGATGCAGACAGAGGAAAGATTTGATCCACTGAAACAGAAACACACGCAATATTACGATGCTTTCCTCTCCCTCCCTCCCTGCTCCTGAATTCGCATGAGAAAATGCACTCCCTCTCTTGTACAATCATCCGCCTCCTCCGATTCCAGTTTCATGGAACTGAAAGTATTAAAATTCCCAGTTCAAAAGAGCCAGCTGTTCATTAAACACACACAGAGGCATCCACAGCAACTGGCTGGATCAGTTTAAATACCTTTTTAAAAAAGTCGTACGTAGCAAAAAAGCCAATATCTGCAAAGTTATTTACTCTCATTATCGGCACTGCTGGCATTAAAACACTTTGCCTAAGGGTTTTTTTACCACACACACACAAAAAAAAACCAACTCAGAGAGGGATTTGCCTACAATGTTTTCACCACTTCTTGCAATTTTCTGAAGCACAGCAAGTTCATTTGAGTTGTAAATGTAACAAGTGGCAAAAAAGCAAAATCTGTGTGCTTAGTCCAGCTCATGCTAAAACAACCGTGGCTCAAGGCAAAGCAGTAGCTCCGAAATGCCTCTCATCAGTGGGGCTGCTCTGTGCTCCTACACACAACCTCCTACCTTCAGAGGAACATCTTTACATCTACTCAGGGGCAGGGTCTCACTCTGAACCACTCAAGGGGTTCACATTCACAAGTGGTGACCTTCCCAGAAGGGTGAGAGGAGAGGGTTTCTGGGTGTTATCAGTGGGTCAGGCTGGGAGAGGCTGCTGCTGGCAGCCAGCACTAACAACTTGCCTCTCTGGCTCCTGCCTGGCAAGTCATTCAAAAGGCAGGCAGGGATGCTTGGCAATCACATGGCTGACCTGGAAACACAGCAAGCACTAATGGGAGAGTGTGTAAGATAATAGCACAGGAGAGGAAGTTAGCACTAAAAATACCTACAGAAAATGGATTTCTCCTACACATTAGGAAAACTAAAAATTTCCAGTAGGGTTTCCAGAGCAGCTGCTTTTAAGCTAATATGTATAACTTTATTATATGTGCAGCCAAAACCATATTTACCTTGCATCAAAAGGTTTTACTTTCTAATGAAGGCCATGAAAATTTTGTCATCAATTCCCACAGGGGCATAATCAACTTTATAATGTCTGTTAATGAGATATTTGTAAATAATACCCTCTTCACAATCTGAGCCAGGAACTAAACCAAAAACTTTTTATGGAAGTACTTTTTCTGGGCTTAAGTAGAGTTTAATTGCTCAGCAATCTGGCAAAAGACATCATAATTCTAATTAATGCATTTCCCAGAAAAGGTAAATCCTTTAGATCTGTCCTTTAATAGCAACAAACTCATCACCATTATTTCTTGCCTTTATTTCTTTAGTGCAAGCAGCATTAAGTGCACGTGGAAAGCACTCAGCAGCACTGGCAGGCACTGCACAGCCTGACCCCCAGCCCTGCCAATGCACCCCCCTGGCTCTTCCCCCTCGGATCCTCCTGGGCACCCCCTTCACGCTGTGAGATGTCCCTGCCCCCCAGCAGCAAACCCTGCAGAGGGGGCTCCTATCATGCTTGTCACTCTGACTTTCCTAATGGGATTACAAGGGCACAGCTGAGTAATTCCTGCACCAAACCAGCAATCCTGCTGCTGCTGCTATTGTTTGTGTTTTCATCAGCCCCCTGCCTGCTCCAGAGCTGCAAATGACACCTTGGACACCCAAATTATGGACTTGGCAGCTGGGACACCTCCATTCCTACTCTAACTCCAGCAGCAATATGGTCCTGGGTAACATCTGCTGCTGGCTGTTATGGCAACTGCTCTGCAGCCTTGGGGGCTGCTAACACATCTCCTGTCTGTCTGTACAGCATCCTCCTTCACTCACCAGTGCTCAGCTGGGAGACTTGGCAGCATTTTTTTGAAATTTGGTTTCCATAGTGCAGCCCAACACATGTGCAGGCATGTGTGTATGGAACAGCACCCTAGGGCTCAGCCCAAAGCTCCACTTGGTTCTCAGAGAAGAATCCCATTCATTCCAGGGGTCTTTGGATCACAGCAGCCTTAGTAACTTCATTACAATTATTTGTGGATTAAGCTATTATTAGATACAAGTAGAAATGACACAATCTTGGCATTTTGGCTCTTTGGAGAGAAAAATGACACTTAGTCTGAAAGCAAGTAAACTAACAAGCCAAAGCCAGCTAAAAGTAGCCTCCAGCTCTTGATCAAAATTCAAGAACTGAAAAACAGCTAATGCACAGGGGAAAAGAAACCACAAAGGAGCTAAAAAAATCCCTTCTGTTTTAAAGAAATCTCACAGAGGCCTGAGCTATCATTGGAAAGGAAACCCCCCAGCCCACTAAAATTGCCTGGACACATACAGAGTATCAACAGCTTTGTTTTACAAAGGTAGGGATCTCATTAGCATAGATTATGTTTATACACCAGTTAACAACAATGTTAGTTACTCTTACAGTGAAGCGTTCAGCACTATTTTGTGTTAATTAGCACTTTAATCCAGAAAC
Organism: Peucedramus taeniatus; assembly: GCA_013400575.1. Taxonomy (NCBI): domain Eukaryota; kingdom Metazoa; phylum Chordata; class Aves; order Passeriformes; family Fringillidae; genus Peucedramus; species Peucedramus taeniatus. The sequence goes on from WBNO01022993.1 coordinate 215,337, forward strand.
AAAATTCAGTGAAACCCCCTGGGAGGCAAAATACTCCTTTGTGCAAGCAACTCCTGAATTCCCCATTACCAAGACCTTGGCAGCAATGCTGGGCTCAGGAATATGCACTCTGGAAACCTTCCCCTGCCCACTCTCACTCCATCCTTATCCACCACTCATTGTAGCTATGCTACGTAGACATGTAACACCAGCATCATGGTTTGTGGGCACAGGCTGGAAAAGAGACCACTAAAGGCAACTCAATGAAGAAAAGGAAAATAAAAATTAGATAGGGAAGACAATTGTTTTAACCCAGAGGAGTTCAGTGACCCAGTCCTCAGCAGCTCCCAGGGCTGGGTCTGTGTAGCAGCCGAGCTGTGCAGGAACAGAAGTGGGTCACACTTGCCATGTCTTATAGAGTCCATGATAAGAAAGCAGAGTTCAAAGGCATCTGTATCCTGGAGCTTACAGCTATTCCAGCCTCAGCTTCCACATGAAAGAGATGCCAGCTCTGCAGAAGGGCAGCCAGGGCGTGGAGAGGCAAACTCTCACACCAAGTCTGTAGCAGACAGTAAACTCCTTCTCCTCCAAGCACTGGGTTATTTCTCTTCCACAATATTCCTGTATTTCTGTTTCTGCAGGCTGCAAGATTTTCTAAAGATGCTACCAAACATTTCCTTACACACTTATTTCATACCTCATTAGCACACCACATTAAAAGCTGTTTTTCTTCCCACAGCTTACTTTATTCCATTAATTTTCCTTGCTCTTTGTGGCATTTGAATTCCTGTGATCATAATAAACAGGATACAATCTATTGGTATTTTGGTCTTCAGCTGAGGGCTTTAAAGAGGCAGGCAGAAAAGCAAGTGTTGAAGATCATTTAGTGAGAGGATGACTTATCAAATTCAACACTGATCCTTCTTCCAACCCCAGAGGAGGCTGTGGTCTTCTCAAGCAAGGAGGATGGCTGCTAGTTAGAGCCCCCCCTTTGCCATGAGACCTTTCAGCTGCCAGCATGATGTCACTTTGATTTTTCAAGTTTTTTTAAAGCTTTTTGATGTTTACATTCTGGTACAGAACTTTCTCACACACTTTATGTAAATAACTTATTGTTTTCATTCTTTTATAAGAGATGAGCAACTTGATGGACTGTTGGGTTGCCCAGGAACATTGAAGAGGTGGCACTGTCACCCTCCAATGACATTAGCACTTCAGGAATATATAAATTGGAGTCAAAATTTAATAAACAGTCTATTTTTACCTTAGAAAGAGCTGCTGCTCATGTCGTTTATTCGGTGTCCTACAGCGACAGCATAACCTGCACCATTTTATTTGGTTGGGATTTTTTCAATCTGGAAAACAAGCCTGCCTCTCCATGGTAGTTTTGCATGACATATACTGAGAAGCTCCATAAAAGCTCTTGTAGTGTGACAATCTTAAAGCAGCAGTGACAGGTGAGCCCAGGAGCCATCAAAATGAACAAGAACACCCCTGGAACTGCTTACAGCAGTGTGCTTAGTCTGGCCCACAGAAGCCTCAAGCCATTAGCAGGAACTAAAGACAGCATAGCAGTACAAGCAATAAGAATTCACTGTTAAAATGATAAGGCTCATGTTACCATTACAAGTCACCATTCCACATACATCATATCCTGGTACATATGATGAGCAGCTCCCAAACAACGTAAGTGGCCAGTGGCTGTCACCCACAGCTCCCCACATAGACCCACAGTTTATAGAAAACTTAAGTCAGTCCATACAAGTAGCAGATAAACATTTGAAGCAAGATATGACAACAAATTACAGTCAGCCTTGACGCAAATGAGGATCATTCACATTTTGGTAAGCTCATGTCTCATTTCTCAGCACTTAAATATTTATCACCCACCCTTTCAAAACAAAAAGAGCTGATACACGTTTTCTTAGCAAAGGTCTTCACCTCCAGTATTTGTTTTTATAAAGGCTTGAAGGCACTTGCAAAGAAAGCAGAGGGGAAAAAACACACCCAAGTCTGAAAGATTCTTATGCTCTGTTACTCCAAAACAAACAGGGGAATCCTAACTGGCCCCACTCAGACCAGACACGTGCAGTACTCCAAGAGAGTCTTCAAGGCAGGCAGCTTAATGAGACAAAACCTCATTCATGGGCCTCCTTTCCTTGCACATTTTATATATGAGGAAAAGCTGTTACATACAGTATAAGCTCAGGTCTTTCCATGCACTTTTTTCTTATGACCATGGCCTTAAAGCAGTGTGGAGGATACCATGCCAGGGTGGCATCTCACTGCCACAGAGGCAGCATTTCCAGCACACCAAGACATGGAGCAGCCCTGTCTTCCCTTTCCAAGAGTTATGTCCCAAACCTTTCACATCCAGTCCAGAGGCCAACAGGAGGCTGGCAGGGCTAGGCTGAACCATTGCTGCCATACGTTTTGAGGGAGGAGAAAAAAAAAAGTGCTTTAAAGGACACACAGGGATCCCTCATTGACTTCAAAGAAAGCTTATGTAGTCACAGGTGCTGCAAGCCATAAACAGCATCTGTGCCTTCCACTCAGAACATCCCTCTTGCACTCATTTCAGAACGTTCATGCACTGTATCAAGCAACACTTGAAGTGTTGCTGCAAAAATGGTTAAATATCAGAAACACTGAGGTCTCAAACAGCAGAGGAGGGGACTAAAAGAATACACAGGCTTTGTAATTCTTTAGGTTGCACCAGCTGCTCCTGAGTGACCCAGGAAAGCAGGTATTTACTGCAGTAACTGGCCAGCACAACTCCCGAACGATTTACAGCTTTTTCATCTTGAAATAGTTTCCTTCTCACAAAGTTATCCTCGACCAACACAAACGATTCATAACACACAAGTTACAGTAAGCAGAGACCCAGGAATGAGCGTACACGGTTATGGCTGTGTGAGAGGTGCCCGAACCATTCCGCCAGCTCATTTCTGCCCGCTGCACCTTCCAGCGAGCGAGGCTCGGGGTCGGGAGGAGCCAGCGGTGCCACCCGGGCCGAGCGCTCAGAGCGCGGTGTCTGGCACCCTCTAGGGAGAAGCACAGGAAAGACCAGCTCACAACTGCTGCTTCCGACTTCACCTGCTCAAAGAGGAAACATCTGCTACAGACATGGGAGGGAAAAAACAAAAAGTCAGGCAAGCACAGAAACAGGCTTCCCATGACTGCCCGTGCTAGTGTTGCCTTTTTCTTCTCAACTTCCCTTCGTTCTTTCACGTTGATGTCTGGTGCAAAGTGCTACACAGATGTTGTGTGGAAGACTCTTAATTACTACCACACTGTACACAGCCCAAATACAGGTTTCCCCCGTTAGATCTTCCAGCTGATTGCATCAAGAAATTGCAACCACTTGACAAATAAGAAAACAAGGTGTAAGGACTAAGGACGGTGTCAGGCTGATGACAGAAGCTGGTCTGCAATCCCATGTCTCTGGAGCTTCAACCTCTAAAGAGGTTTCTCTCAGAAAATTATCATTCCACAATAAGGGAAATAAATCTGTAATCTGCGTACGAGTAGTTTCCACATTCTTATTTTCAACTCAGGTGGAGCACCCTGCTGATTTTTAAGAATTTCCTCACTTTGACCGGCAATTTTCCACAATTACAGCCTCTGTGAGATCAATGGGATTATTCTTAGATCAAGTAAAATGGAGAACTGCAACCCATAGGCAGTGATGAAAACCTCCTTATTTCGATGCACTTCAGTGGCTTCTGGATCTAGCATGGAACATTCCAAAAAGCAGCTAAGAGCATTGTTGTGGTTTCCTTAAACATGTAACAGGAAAAGAAATCTTTGACTTCAACTCAGGAAAAATAACTACTTAACCTACAAAGCAAATGTTTGTTTGTTTTTAAAAAGAACTTTTATTATCCCATAAAACTAGTGGGGAATTAGTTGGAGCTACCAAAACTCATCTTTTCTTTGGCGCACAGTTAAATAAAAACAATGTCTTAAGATAAACTCTGTGAAGAGTTTTCACCAGAAGTTATAACCCTGGCTGAGCTCACACTTCTAAAGTAAAGATTTTACAGACAAGTCACAACAGAAAAAAAACCAGCCACCACCCCACTGGTTCCTGAAAAGACCCAGTAGCAAATTACTATCCTCTTTCAGAAAGATACACCTTTACCCTCCACACAGCCCTTCAATTTGCATTATCAACAGCTGACCCTGTTTCCAGGTGACCTCCACTTCCCTAGCCCAATGGGAGAGCGTCTGAAAACCAAAACTGGCATGGAGGAAAAAACCCTAAAAAGACCACAGTACCTGTTTTCACTCTGACATGTTGGTTTTGTGGCATTCCTTATAGCTAAACAGAGTGCTACTTGTCTGATAGCTGTCACAGTCCAAGATCTCCATGACGTGCATAAAGTCCAAAGCCTTTTGTCTAGATGCTTCACAAATCAATTTTAAAGAACAAAACACACCCAGCTACATGGGAAGATGCAAATGCATTCTCCATTTGCTGCCCTGGCACCAGCCCTGCCACTTATGGAAAGACTGGAAAGAGAACAAGCAACAGGGGAGACCAGGCAGGAACACCCCCCAGCCAGGGCACACAGAGACAGAGAGGTCAGCGGCCACTAACGAGGTTTTAGGAACAAGAGGTGGGTTTGGGTGAGGTGTCATTTGTACAGCAACACCCTCTATGCTGAACAGCACCATGGTTTAATAAACCAACACTTCTCTAAAATATGATCAAAGGCCTAAAAAAACGCACTGCAAAACCTCTCACCCACATCCACAAACTTCGGACAAGAGCAACAGAAACCTTTACTGCTGAAATCTCATCTTCAGGATGTGCAACCTATTCTGTATTTCTGTAACAGCCACAGCTTGCTGTAATCCAAAACTAGTATTTCTGTTCAAATACCGGCTAGAAATACATAGCAAACAAAAAGAGACAAAGAGAGATTTGAGTTATTTTCAAAAAGACCACTCAAATCTGCACTAGAGCAGAATTTTAGACAGTGATATCTTGGTAGGAGATGCATTTCTTATTTTAATTTGCCTCCAATCCAAGCCAATGACATCTTTGTATTTACAACCCAGCTGACAACAATAACAAATCCCAGAACTGCTCCATAACCAGAGCACTTTCAGCCTCTAACTCCTTGAAAAGATAACTCTTTTTTTGGGTCACAAGAGAGCCTGCAAAGGAAGGTATCTCTTGGCACGCTCCAATCTACTCATACACTCCTTTTGTTTTCAAACAACTCACTTCAGCAGAAAAAAACCCACACGCCCCAACATTTGAGGTAGGAATTTAAACAACATAAATGAACTCTTTTATTTAATGTTTTTCATATTGTCTAACAAAGAAAAGCTAATGGTTTACAAAAAGAAATTTACCTGGAATCAGGTATTAAATGAACAGGTCAGGCTTCACACACAAATGCCACAGATTGCACAGGGCGGGTCTAAATTCGGGCCATACCAGATAAGTTAGAGAAGCAGGACCATATTGGTTGCTAATGTACACCTGGTAAACAAAATTGAGAAATGAAGTGTGAAACTCAGCAGGCTGGATGGCATCTTCACCTCAGTCACAGCCTTCCAGCACAGTTTCCTATTCTTCACTATATCAGCACTTAGAGTAACTACCTGGGAGCTAAGCACGTTTATTTGTCTGCATGAAAAATTAAAAATAACCCAAACACCACCATTTTTTCCCTGCAGATCAAGTCAGGACAGAGATGTACAGTCACTCATCTCTTGGCTCCCACTTTTGATATCCTTCCTCCCTCTCAGATGCCAGACTGACATTATTAAAGCAGTATCCAGCACCTTCTGCCTCTGAGTCAAGACTCTGCATGTGATGGAGGTCAGCAGCAATTTCTACCTGGCTCTGCACATGTTCTTCAGAGAAGGCTGTTGGATTTTCAAGCCAAGAAAGCCCTTTCCAAAGTCCCTCACCCAAATAATGAATGGGCTGTCCCAGGGAGCCAGGAGTTTAGCTGCCTAAAACATTCCAATCTAATTTAATAAATTTTTAATACAAAACATCAAATGCCTTGAAGCTAAGAATTTCTACCAAGAATTCTTGCTAAGAATTGCAAGCTGGGCAATCAGCAGCTGAAAACAAAGGAGGAAGAGCTGGAAGCAGAGGCCAATACCAAAATGATCATCAACTACCAGTATGACACCAGCACAAGCAGAGTTCAGTATAGTTCTGGATACCATGCAAGGTAACCCTAGCAAAAGGAGTACTTACATACTGTGTTTAAAAGTAATGACTTGAATACTCTGCTGAGACATCACTGAAAGTATATGAATGGGCCTGGCCACCTTCAAGAAAGATCCAGCTGCAGAACAGACCTGCCAATGTGCCCAGGAAATTAATGTGGTTGCTGTCCAGCTCTCAGATGCCCAGCACAAATCCACTGACACAGAGGATCAAGGTCTTTGCAAGATCACCAAGACAGCCTGAGGGCAGAGGAAATGATGAGGAAAATACCTTTATCTACCTTTAAGAAATGAAGGCTGATGGAAAACTTTGCCAGTCTCATAGGGTGTAGAGAAGAGAGAGGCTTTCCACAGAGACACAGCAGCAGGGGATGAGACAACAAACAGAACACATGTGATAGTGGACATTTCAATTAAATACAGTAAAATAAACTTCACTATGAAGGGTGGTCAAACACAGGAACAGGGCATCCTTGGAGAGTGGACAAGGCCTGAATAACCTTATCTCTCTGGAACTGCTTTGAACAGGGAGCTGGACTTGACAACCTCCAAGAGTTTTTTCCAAATAGTTATTTCAGGAACATGTAAGAACATGGCTTATTCAGCCTAACAAACCAGAGCCTGAATTTGTGCCCTCTTTGGGACAGCCCCAAACACAACCAAAGCAGAAGAGCAACCTAAGCCAAAGCCTTAGACCAAAGGCTAGCAGTGATGAACTGGCCATTCAGGCCTTACAATTTCTCTTCACACAAGGCTCTGTTTCTAACCTAACCCAGAAATGAACAAAAGAGGCTCCCAATCAGGCTTCTTTCAACTCTAAGTCAGCTGTACAAGCCCTGCTTATTATTTCAAGGCAATTTCACTTTGAGGCATATACAAAGAGTTCAGCCAGAAGCAAGGAACCAAAAGGAGCAATCTCATTCAATTTCCGAGCATAAGCTTCTACAGCTGCAAAAGGGAAAATTAGGCACAAAATGTGGACAAAGTAAAAAAAGGAAATTCAAAGTAAAATCTGTACATATAGGGCCAGCAAAAACTGTGTTGTCTCAGGTGCTGCTCTCCCATCACCCCACTCCCCCAAATACAGCAGCTGCAGATTAATCCCTGTGTCTGTCAGAAAAGATCCCACAAGAAGAATATGGATTGTTTCCACTAGCAGTATAATAATGTGGCTTCAGATTCCTTTTTTCTCATCAGTGCCAAGAATCCAAAATAAAGAAGCTAAGAGTTTAGGACTCTCTGAAAGTTTTTAAGGCTATAAATATTACAGAGCTGTCTTGATATTTTTTGTTTGTTTACATATTACTCAAAAAACCCTACCCAAATCTGACAGATCCAGGGGCAGCCAGCCAAGAACCTTTTCCCTGTTTGACCATGTCAAGTATCACCTAACCATGACACTTCTTGGGCTACAGCACACAGGGCAAATTATTAATTCCTACAGAGAAATCTACTACAGAGAATCCTACTGGCATGAACATCAGCCCTCACCAGACAAGAGAAGGGATCTGTGTGTATACAGTGCCAGATACTGCCAGAGAAGTTATCCTCTTGATTGCAATGTGGGGGCTGATTAGCCCCAAAACCTTTCCTTTCTTAGCACATCTAGGAGCTCAGGGAGGCTCACATTCCTCCTGCTTTACACCAGCCAGGAAGCCCAAGCTGCACAATGGAATAGTGAGACCACCCAGACAACAGCATGGGAAAGAGACAGGGTCCCCCAGGCCCACAGTGCTCACTGGGACCTTGTCACCCTTTCAGAAAGGAGCAACTCACACACAGCTCCTCACACCAACCCAAGGAAGTGCCTGGAACCCACAGCTTTGCTCTTATCACCATGGCAAAGAAAAAGCACCCCAAAAGGCAAAACAAAACACACCAATCCAATCAAAAAGCACCCTGCCCCTTTCAGAAATAATATTGCTGGGCTTTTGTCACAGCACAACAATGTGCTCACTATATCAAACCAAGTAACAGCTATTGTAGCAGCTAATGAGTGACACTGTCCCCTGGACAGCTTTTCTGTACAACATGTGGTTTTCATTTTATGTCTCTCGTCAAGATTTCACTCCCTTTCTTTTATCTGACCTCCAGAAGACAATAAAATCATACAAAATCTAAAACTAAGGGACCTTAGGTTTCTGGCATCCATTAACATTCACATCCACAAGGCTGTTGATTCAACAAAATACAAAATAAGCAAAACCAGGCCAATTATAAGTTGTTTGGCCTGTATTTGTTCAGTTCTAACACAGTCTCTATAAACATATGTCTTCTGGTTGGTATTTCAGGAAGAAATCCTTAGAAGAATAATATTTTGATTAGTAACATGTGTGTTTTGAAAGACTAATACTGAACTCCAAGGCAGATTAAAATATGAGTAGAAACTATGAGCTAAATACACATATGTGCAGAGAGCTTTCATTCTCACTGACTGAAATGTCTGGTTACAAGTAATTTGTTTTTATTAGTAAAGTCCTAATAGCCTGTGCTATTGACTTTTTGTACAATAAACTGATATTTATGAAAATATCCTGTTCTTACAGAACCACTTTTGGATATTACTTAAAAAATTACCTAGTGTATAACAGAAGAAATATCATTCTCTAGATTATTATGACACATCTCAAATGAACTTCCAAAGGATCCTAGTAATTTTAGGTAGTACCCAAATGTTGACCTATTCTCTTTTTAGTCTTTCAGTACTTCTCAATCAAGCAGGAAATAGAGATCAGCCAGACAGTGTTTTTCAAGAAATCACAACTATTTACACTCACAAAGGTACTGATTTACTTCAGGGCATCATCAGTTCCCTGTGTGCAATGTGCAATTAGATTTTTAAATAGATGACCAGCTTCCTAGACCATCCCCTCATTCTTCTGCTGACAGCTGGGCATTCAACAGGGTTATGTTCTTAAGTAGTTCCAGTAGAAAAAGTGAAAATGCATAAGTAAATGATTTAAATGTTACAGAGTAAGCATGGGAACTTTAACCCAAAAGATGGCTTATGGTTTCTTTTTTAAGGAAGTCTGATTGGCTATGCTGCCAAAGCTTTCATTAGAACATGTGATATCCAAGTGAAAATATGATGGTACATGCATATTCCCTTTAAGCACACCCCTTTTTCACACCAAGGGAAAATATTCTCAACTTTCTCTTACAATTTAGATGGAAATTTAAATGCAGAGATAGCAATCTTTCATTTCTGCTGAAATTCACTCCAATATGTAATTAGTGCACTAATTAAAGTTAACAATCATTTATCACTTTCTATGTAATGTGACAATTATTTCATGGTAACACAGAGTTGCAGCCAACAGAAGAACTCTCACCTCAATGTCATTTATGCTTTTGTCAAGCAGCTGAGCAAATTAGGAACATTTACAGCTAAATACCAAACACACACTGTCAGGCATAAGGGCAGACTTGGTTACAATTACTCACTCTCAGTATCAGAGCTTCACTCTTGATGCAGTAACACTAAATTCAACAGGACTGCTCTTCACAAAAGATCAGGCTGGCAATTTACTGAGGAGACTGCTGGGGCACAATGTCACTGGCATGCACAAACACTGGGAATGAAGCTACTGCATTTCCAGGGAGACACCCAGAGATGTCCTCCACCCAGATCTCAGCTCTCTGGGAAGCAGCACCCTCTGGCTTTCAAATCTCATCTATCAGCATCTGATTTGAAAAAAACACAAGTTTAAAAGCCAGCCCCACAAGACTGGTGCACCCTGATAGGAGGCACTGCCCTAACCAAGACATCCTGCTGAACCAGTGCTCACATGACTGCCAGCCACGAGGAACAGGCAGGGGAAAAGGTTAGGAGAAGTTCACCTCTATCACACAAGAGTTTGGGTAGGAAGGGACTTTGACACCCCTGAGGACAGCCCTTGCTTGGGGTCTCAAGAGACAAGGACACAATCCCTCTCAAGAAAGTAATGGAGAAGATGGATCATCCTATTCCAAATATAAATTTATCTGGTGATCTGGGAAGCACATCAAATGGTACTACAATTATTACCTGGAGTGCTGAGGAACCTTTTTGCAGCACGTCACAGTTGAGAGGGCCACAATGTACAGAGTGTCACCACACAATTTTAGAAGGCTTCAAGCATACAGAGTAACACCATGGCACTTCAGAAGGCTTCAGGCATTTGCCCTTCTTGTTCTTCATCCCAGCCTTTTACACCCCTCATGTTCCTGCATTGCCCCTGGGTGCCCTCTGCTCCCTTTGGTGCTTGGTCAGTGCCCCTGGGCACTCCCTGGCTCATTGCTGTCAGTGCTGCTCACCTGCTTCTCACAGCTGCACCCACTGGGGATGAGGCTCCCACAGCCCCATCCCAATCACCACAAACTGTGTGCCTACAGTAGCTGGCATCTGCCCATGATACAGGACTTCTGGAAGCTCCAATCTGGTCCAGAAGAACAAGCCACAACAGTGTGAGCCCATACTTTAAAGGCAAATCTAATCCCACTTTCCAACTTGACTATGCAGACAGAAACCTGGAGATGTTACACTGTAGTCAAAGCAACTACATCATAATTCTGTATTTTTTAATGAGAACCTGTTCAATCTACTTAAAGGAACAACTACATTTAAATTGGGCTGTCACTGACATTGTCTATCCCACCATAACAACATAAGTTGAAGCCCCAGATGGGTTAATATTTATGAGAAAGTCAACAGAATATCAAAAGAGCAGGAAACAGCATTTCCTGCCAAACTGTCTAAAAGCAGTCATACCGTTAGCACTGCATTTTGCTGGCTTTTATTGCTGCTATCTTACAGACAGACATGCAAAAGCTAAAAAATCTGCTAAGCTGAGCTCATGATAGAACAACTAGAATGTATTATTCCTTAGTCATGGCTCAATTTTCGTTTCTTGTTGCACCTCTATGACAGAAAAAAGTATTTGTTAAATTGTCCTTGTTAGCTAATGATAGCAGGATGTGTTTGGCATACTGGCTCTGGGGCATGTCTGGAGCTCTGACACTGGCAAAGAAAAGTCAGACAACTCTCTTGCATTATCTTTTTTACCTCATAGATGTTAACAATAACCAGCTGCATTGCAAACTATGCCAGGTGGGTTCAGGACGTGCTGCTGGGGTGATGACAGACCCAGTTACACACTGAGCAGAATCCCTTCATTGTGCATCACAGAGCTTTCACACCTCAGTTTTCAAACCCTAATTACAAGTCATTTGCTGACTCCCATTCTTGATCACAGAAAATCTTCTTCCCACAATAAAGAAACTCTAATTTCTTAGCTGAATCCCTGACAGATCCTTTAGGATTAGGAATGAGGATCTTCTGAAATACACACTGGGAAACAGCGGTAGAAAACAGGAACACAGAAGCCTTGGGGCACAATGACCAAGCAGGGCAGCCCTTATACCTTTTTCTAGCACAGCTAGTAGCCACCATCATGGAATTTAAATGCAAAGTTCTTGTCTTAAAACCCTCCAAACCAGGCATGCCACATTATTCCAAGGAAACTGATTTTAGCTCTATTTACTTGAGTAAATTTTAAAAATATATAAATCCATTGATATATTCACTTATCATGACATGGAGTTGTCTTCCCCACTACACTGAACAGAGAACCACTGCTTTCTTTAGGGAAACAGACACAGGAAAAGTCCTTTCAAGAAAAGCCCCTCAGTATTTTTTGAACTATATTTTATCTGGTGAACAGTCATTCAAGTAGCACCTATCAATAGAAACCCATGTGTTCAATGCAAAACCTCCCACTAAAGGCAGAAGAGAGGCCTATTACCAAAGCCAAAGGCTCTCCATTGCCAATTTGGGGGAGAGTGGCACGGCTGGGCAAGAGGGGTGGAGCACAGAGATTATCCACTGGCAGAAGTGGCAAGGAGCATTCCTGGAAGAAGTGGGTTTTAATGTGGCATGGATGGCAGGCAAAGATAGGGTGCCTGACACAACTGACACACTGTTCCCTGCACAGAGAGGCATTAACAGAGGCTCTGAGACAAGTGGGAGAGAGACACAAAGCACAACAAGGATCCAGGACTGGAAGGGGTGAGGGCAGCAAAACAGGGAGTGGGCAGATTTGAGAATGAAGAAATGAGAGAAAGATAATATTTAACTGCAACATACAGGCCATGGCTAGTGGCTTTGAAGGGTTCTCATTCTAAGAAAAACTCTAGGGGGAAAAAAAAAAAGAGATAAGCTTCACATTAAAGCATGTAAGATATTGTGCCCCACTGTACTACTGCCCATCCTTATTACAACACAAGTAACTGGTAACATTCACCTGAAACCCCTCTGCAAACAGTTTTCTCCTCACTCTTTCTGAGGAAAGAACACGTAGAAGGCAAAAAGCATTTCATTGCCAGCATCTGCAGCCAGCTGGAACTATCATGGCTACATAAAACTCCCCCCAAAACTACCATTCCATCTTCTTCCATTTCCAAACCAATTGGAGTTAAACCACTTGGAGTTGGTCTGTTACATGAGCTCCATTTCTTTTAGAAAATATACAGAAACATGAAAACAACTGGGTATGCATTTGACATATAAAAAGGAGCAGGTGTCTTCTGAAAGACACCTGAAGAAAAGTAATCATCTACCTTGACTACAATTTTTTTTGTTCATATTAGGGATTTCCTAACATTACTGTTAAATCACAGGTTATTATTTGACCAGGAAAGCCAAATATCTGTTCATGTACCTCCTAAATTTCTGTTTTGTAGGTTCTCTTACAAAACCTTCACAACAGTTTTCATTTATTCAGGGGAAGCAATGAGGATAAATTCATGCAGCACTAAAGAGACCAGTATAATTCAACCCTACTTAATGTTGTTCCACTCTGCTTCCATCAGTGCTTGCGATTTTAGCTGTTTAATGAAAGGGTGTCAGCAGAACAGAGGCACTGTGCAATCACACAGCTCAAAGAAAAAGACAACTGTTACTCGTGTAAAAGGCAACTGTTGCCTAAAGTGAGATGCAGCTTTGGAACAGGCAGATGCTTTTCAGTAACTTGTTTTCAGAGGAGAGCCCTGCAGATACTTTACGTCTGCATTGCTTCTGTAATTGCTCCCTATCCACTGCTGAAGTCCACCTGCTCCCCATGAATGGAAGGGGAAAACGTGTGCCTATATACTGACACCAGAAACATGATGGCTCAGCACATATTTTACTATGCATTGCAAATATGTGACTACAAAAGGTATTCACACACCACATGATATTCTAGAATATCAAAGTCTGCTCATTACTGCTACTCATCGCTCCCTTTCTCTCTGCACACAGAACCAGAGGTATGACCCAGGACTTGTTTTCCCAAGGTCTCTCCCTGTCAACGCACTGTTGTTCAGTAAAATAAACCTCCATGTATTTTGTTCCATACAGCCTAAAGTTCAAAGCCACAAAACAGTTCTATCCCAAGGATGGCCAAATTTAGGCCCCTGAACCACTTTTCAGACTTGAGACCACTTGAGGCTAAGTAACAAAACAAGAAGAAAAAAAGAAAAGCCAGGAAAAAGGCTGTACACTTGTATCTTCAAAGAGACTGAGACTGCTACAAATACCACAAGTTATTTATGGCCTGTGAAATGCAACAGAGGCATTCCTAACAAAAGACATCAAGCCTGGCCTGTGCCATGGTACTTGCACGGCCATGGAGAAAGCTCTTTCACAGGACAGGCTCCAAAGATGACTTATTATCTAAACAGGCACAGTCCATCAATAGCCCCAGGCTGACTTCAGCCCACCACTTTCACTCAGAGACTCAACAAGTTCTGAATCCTTTCTCCTGCACCTACTCATAGCATGGAAAGGAGCACTGTGTTTGCTTCCAAAGGGGAGAGAAGGGGGATGGGGAGGACTGGCATCCTGCCCTCCCTCAAACTGAACATACATTTTGCACAGTGTCTGGGTATAGGCAGCCTTACCTTCCTCTATTCTGTTGACTTTTTGGCTCGGAATGCCCCCAGGGCTGCCAGAGCTTGCACAGGACTAAGAGGGAAAGAAGGCAGGGAGTAGAGAGTGGGCAAGGAAGAAGCTGCAACAAGCACTTCACAGCAGAAGAAAGAGACAAAAAAAGTAGTTTAAGGCTTTGTTACACACCACTGTGTCCAGAAGATACTACAGCAGTCTTCCCCTTCCCACCCCTCATATCATATGTCCCTTTGCCATGCACAGGCTCTGTCCCAGGGCCTGGCAAACTCAGATCACAGGAGAATATTCTCACTCTTTAAAAATACACTTTGTTCAAACCATGTCAACCTCTGCCCCTAAACCATGAGAAAAACCCAATCCAGAAAAAAGATCATTGAGGAATTTGCATCAAAAGATAGGCACATTAACCCTCAGTTGAAATGTTCCAGGCAGCTTTTGGATAAAAGATGCTTCTAAAGCCTTGTCTGCAGAGCCACTGTGGTCCCCATGTGGGGAGCTGTTAATTTAGCCCTAGAAAAGCAGAGCCATGTGTTACAAGACACCCAAGAGTCCAGAATTTCATTCTTGCCTATAAATTAGAAGTACACTCCTCAAAATTATCAACCTAACCATAGTTACAAAAGCAGGTACATCTAGCATGGGCAAGCAACACATTTAGACAATGACAATTTTAAAACTAAAATATAAAGATAATAGATTTTCTTTTTGCTATTCTAAACATTCCTAGTCACTTCACTTTCAAAGAGAATATTTCTATATTACTCTTGTTGATAAACAGCAGCACATAAAAAAATGAAACCTTTTTTCCCCTCTATCATACCCAATTCAATTGCATTCATTAAATTGCATTATATCTACATCATTTAATTTAGGTCAACATGTCAAAGTAACCTAGGATCATGTTTGCTTTAAGTCAGCCAGCATTATTCTCCCACCTGAACAGCCCATTTCAGACTCAGTGACAGAACTGCCCTCCACTTCCTCCACACTCCATGAAGGAAAAACCACACTGCAATTAAAAAAATCACTGCAATGCTGACAGCATACCAAGCTCCAGTACAATGAATATTATACAACTGCTCAAGAGCAATAAGGGGAAGAAAGTCTAGCAGTAAGTTAATAGTTATTTATTAATAAGTGCATTAGAAATTTAAAATGTAATACTGTGTATGTTTCAACTTTTAAGGTTTTCTATTTTTTTCTTTGAGTCTGCAGATAAAACTTTGTTTCATGGAGGCTCTCATTGCAGGGAGGTACCATCTCCCTTTCCCCATATTTTCTTGGGATCCAAAAGACAGTAGCTGCAGTTCCCCCAGCTGTCTGCACAGAATGAACCCACACACGTCACAAACACATCCAGATTTCCCCATCTCATGTATTTTTATACAAGCTTAAAGAACAGCTATATTATGTCATCTCAAAACATTACACTGTGTTCCAAAACATGCAATGTTTGGGTTTCAGCTGAAAAGCAACTTTACAGTACCCAAGTAAAGAGGCTGGATGTTGGCTCCCAGTGTAACACTGGGAAGGAGAGGCTGGGCAGCACCAGCTACCCCCCAGTGCTCCAAGGGAGCATCTTAAAGTAAAATTTAACAACAAAAATGCAACATTGACCTCTTCCTGTCTGTATAATGAAGAAAAAGCTAGTACCAGAAATGACAAGTAATCTACAAAAAGTGTATTTAAGCCATGCAGTTAGGTTGTGATTATGCATCACTGACATGAAGGAGAAAAAATAATAGACTACTTTGGGTGTCTTGAGCCCTCAAAGTTAAAAATGGAGGAGGGGTAAAGAGAATTGGGAAATTAAAAAAAAAAAAAAAAAAAAAAAAAAAAAAAAAAAAAAAAAAAAAAAAGAGAAGTAGAAAAGGCCTTCCCAGCTCCAGAAGGCTTCACTGACACACATCACCATCTAACACTAATGCAGCTCAGTGCCCACCCCATTACACTGCTATTTGGAGTCTGTCTGGGCTCTGCCCAGAAAGGGACAATGTGAGCAGAAGTCACTTACACTAAGCAAGCATGCAAAGGACAGGCAGCCTTCAGTTTTCTTACATTTTACAAGAGAGGGAAAAATTTGCCCATGTCAGAAATGAGAGGAGTAGGGGGGATTATGAAGCCAGGCAAATTATTCATCCATGTGGGGCAGGGCAGCCCGTGAGGAGGATAAACATGGAGACAATCATTCTACAGCTTTTACTATAGATTTGCTGCATGAACTTGGGCAATTAGCTCCTGGTGTTTTGTTTTTCTTATCAACAAAAACAGGGATAAAGTTGGCTTTTGCTAAAATAAGGATATACAGTTGTTATAAAACAGACAGCAAGTATAATTTACATTCAGAAAACTGAGTTCCATGAAATGCAGGGAATCCTAAACTGGAAACATTATACACATGGCAAGCAAGTCTTTGTGTAATAATCACATGTGTGTCACTGCTTCATAGGCCTTTGACCTCATGCTAGAAAAGTTACAAAGATGTTTTGACTTCTGGAAGTGACATATGCACTGCAGAATTGCCTGTTATAAACCACAACAATATTAAACTATCTCTCTGTGTATCCATCCTCCTACACAGCCAACACAAGGCTTAATTTTCCAGCTTCTCTTTGCTATTGATGTTCATTCTCTCCCTCTCAAGATCCCTTATTTAACCTTGCAGTCAAATGGAAAAAAGTTAATGCAACTTCTATAAACTGAGAGCATTTTGAGTTACTCAAGCTGAATTTAAAAGAAAGTGTTAGTCAAGTGACAGACACAAGACAAGAGTAAAACTCCTGCCTTTAAACCCAAGTGCCTGGGTCTACCCAGCTCCTAAATGACTGCCCAGGGGTGCACATTAAGGGCTTATCTGCATAAGTTATTCACCAACCTGACGAAACTTTCTTGCAGTTCTCTTCGTTTCTTTCCTTCGTTTTAGGGTCTTCTTCAGCCTCTCCTTCCCCACAAAGTCTTTTCTTTTTTCCCCCATTTTCTCCAATGCTTTTCTTCTTTCTAAACCATTTTCTTCCCTTCTGTGTCTCTACCCTCTCTGAGGCTCTGTTCCCTTATCTCCTTTTCCTCATTTCTGCATCAATTTCATCCCCAGTGCCAGATGAAGTTCCTAGAATTGCTCAGAAGCAGACTTTGCCCCTTTTGTCTGCTTGCAGAGGAGGGAGCCTTGCAGCTGGAGAATGTGCAAGTAGTGCATTCTTGCCTGTACCCTTTGCTTGGTCTGCCCTTACATCTGAGCTCCAGCAGCCAGCTGAAAGCAATCAGAGCCTTGCCCAGGCCAGACCAAGTGTTCTTGGGATACCCCAGCTGAAAAACATCTACAGAATTACTAGTCAGACCTTCAGAACAGCAAAAAATGGTTAGTAAAAGAGACTGCTTGTAAATAATGTGGGTCTTGTGCTTGAGCAAGTAAGGGATGTCACACAGGCTATAAATGAAAGGTAAGCTTTTGAGAGTAGATTCGTGAACAAGGTTCACAGGTAAATTACAAATATAAACAAGCTATTTAATATTCCAACATTGCACAAGGTTGTTAACATTCTAAATATGCCTGTCGAGTTGTCAGCCCTGAGCAAACCCTAACTCATCTCAAATGCCAAGGCCTGCCATAACAGCCCTGCAGGTGATACTCCCTTCCACTGCTGTCATGAACAAACTCTCTCAGCCACTAGAACAGGATGAGGCTTTCTCTGTATGCATGTGCTCTTAAGATTACTGCACCAGTTTGGGGTTTTTTCACACAAAAATAGACAAAAAAATCTAGTGGCTTCTAGTGTGAAGACAGTGCATGTGCACCTATGTACAAGCACACAGAGTCTATTTTGGGTGCAATACCACGACAGACTCACTGCCTTGAGAGATGCATTACTTGGGTTCATCCTGCACTAACAGAAGACATCAGAACATCCTCAGGAGAAAGGAGTCATTCACAGTGCAGTTTCTGTCCTTGAAGTAGTTCAGGTAACACTGTACTCTCTTCACAGATGAGGTTTTCAGTGTTATTTCATTCACAACATGGAAGCCCACTCAGATAAGGAGAAGAGACCATACACAGCAGGCACAGTCCAAGCTCTGGTGTCATCATCCAGGTACCAAGGCAGTGGCTGCTCCCTGTGAGGCTGGAAACCACACACATCACTCTTCTTGAGAGACTAAAACACACCACTGGAGTCACAAACCAGTTCATTACCCACAGAAAACTAGAAATATACAACCACAACATTAACAGAGATGTTACTTATTATTTGTAAAGTACATACTACATGAAATCCACATGGGAAACTAGGGGGATGTATTCTTTCAGGGAGGAATTATGGTGGCCTCAGGTAAGGTAAAAAGGAGAGAAACCCATATTGTACAGCAGAAAGAGCCATATAAACCAACCTTCCACGTGAGAGACAGCCAGTACTGAGGGATTGGACACCTCAACTCTGTGCTTGGCTGCAGTGGGATGGAAAGAAACCTCTGCCAAAAAAAAGACACGTGGAGAAAGAGCCCAATTCCAGACTGCTATTAACTTGTTTAATGATGGAAGAGAGATGAGGAGCAAGACCTGCCACAGCTCTTTTTTAAAAGCAATGTCACAACACTTTATGTAAAGGATGAGGGCTGCAGCCAGCAGTACTTAGCCAAATTAATTGAGATCTGGAAATAATAGTATAACATGAAGTTCAGTACTAGCTAAGCAGTTAGCAAGCTGGTTTCTAGGACAACTGACTGGCCCATCACTATTTTAAAAACTTCCAGTAGAATACTGCTGCAGTGACAGACACAAATGAAGCTACAGACATATTAATTTCCCTTTCTTGTGCATGGCTATTCAGCTCTCTTGGGCAGTGGCAGCGAGTGTTCATAAAGCAACCTTCAAACAAGTGTTTTATATTAGAAGAGACAAAGAATTTCACATCAAAGTTTCAAAATACAATAAATTATTTACCTTCTAGATGATGCTGATCTGTTTCACCAGCTAGTTTGGTGAATTGCTATTACAGCTTGAAAGCTTAAGGAGGCAATGGAAACAACCTGAAGTGCAGCCATACACCATTAACACCTGATAGCACCACTCCTCCCACCTGCTGAAGAGCTGGGTAATTAATGTAGAATGTGTTTCTTCTGTCAAAACACTGCAGTTACTACCCCCTTCCAGCAAGATACACACATATATTCCACCTACAATCTCTGTTTCCACTTTTTATCTTTCAGGGTACTGCAGAAGTTCCTCTCTTATACAACACCAAATGACAAACATCCTTACTTCTGCCAACTCATTTTTCCTGATTATAATGGCACCTTCTTTTTTTACAACAGATTTGTGTGCTGAACACTAGTAACTATTAAATGAATAAATGAGCAAAAGTAAAGTCAAAGAACACAAAAGAAGAAGCAATCTATATGAAAACAGTAAAGAGCTGTAAGACACAACTCTTCAGTTTTCTATAAGATGGTTTAGACTCTTGATCCCTGTGCTCCTACTGAACTGAAGGGTTGCACCTAGAGCAGGTGCTGTCCAAACGTTACCAGCAGAAGTCCAGCTGCAACTCAATACAGGACATACACAAAGGCAGTAATCAAAAGGCTTAATTCTTTGCTCTTTACACATAATTCTTTACACATTACACGTTTATGCTTTCCCTCCTTTGTAGCTGCCAGTTATTTGCAGACTTTTGACAGCAGCTGAGCCAACTTTCAGAACACTCCAACACAAGCCAGATTTAGTATAACTGGAATATAAGGTGCTGATACATCCAGAGCAAAATGTGATGAGAACCAACAGACCTCACTGAATACACCCAATTTTTCTCTTCTGTGGGGACAGTCACTTCTGGTACAAAATGTCAGTTGAAATTTAGCCAGAAATTTCAGGTTCTGTGGGACTTTTTTACAAAATCAACACAAAAGCTTTACTGCAATGGCTGTGCCATCCCAGCAGCCCTGAGTGCAAGGCACAGAGGCTAGAGGGAACCCCAGCACAGCCCAGCAGACCTGCCAGCCTGGCATTCTGTGTTACAGATCCAGAGGCAGCAATCACTGCCAGGACAGAACACCACAGCTCCACTTGGCAGCCCCAAAATTGCAACCCTGGTACATCTGCCAAGAGATCTGCATGTTAGCCAAGATACAATGGTTAATTCTGCTCAATCTAGCTGATCTAGGTAGAGAAGATTTAACCCTGAAGGGATCAGCTTTGTACTCTGTCATGATACCTCAGCATAAGGCATTTTATAAAACTTTGTCTTTCAGAGGCAACATTACTGGCAACCCAAAAGAGTATGGTGAAAAGATGGTAACTTCATTAAATTCCCCAGAGTCGTACATATTCAACACAGCAAGCAATTCAGGCTTCAGAACCATTGTGCCTGCTGGTGAATAAAACACATCTGGAAGTCCCTAAGTGATCCCACTGAGCAGTCTAACTGAAACCAGAATTTGGTCTGGCATCTTCAAATCTCAAATCTGAACTTCAGTATCTTTCAAAGACCATCTTTTCAGATCTGACTGTATTTGCCTCAGATATTGCATCAAAAGCCCTGATGAAATCCAGCACCAGTGTATTTCATCAGTCAACAGGAAGTCTCTCAGAAGACTCACAGAAGTGGCAGATGATTTTTGTCACCCTAGAACTGGAGTCTCGATGTTTAAAAGACAGATTGAATAAAAAACAATGTGAATACACGATGAGTAATTAAATGCTATATTAAGATAGCAGTCTAAGATTTGTTAGCAACACATTAAAAACACCACCATCCTCTAAGGAAACAGACCACCAATTTCAGATTTGCTTCAACAATTTCATTCTGTTTTGTTTCTGCATTCCTGCAGCAAAGACACAGCAGAGTGAAATACATCGCTAACAAAACTTCATTTATAATACTGCAAGATGCAATGAGACAATACAATAGTTTAGCTGGTACCTGAACTGAAACATACCCTCTTAGGGGACAGCTACTCAGCACAGAGTCTGGTCAGAGTCCAAACCAACCATAATGGTTCCTTGAGGGTTTCCACCAAAACTCCATCAGTGTAGTGCATCCTGTTTGATAACGAGCCAAATTCTGATCTCTGTGCCCAGCAGGTGGGACCGTGTAAATCTGTTGGTGGTGCAGTTGTGGGGATGCTTTGGGATTTGACAAGGGCTGATAGCATGCACAACATTTGTGGAAAGTCAGGAGAGACATGTAACTTCTTCTAAGGCTTCAAAAGTCAGGAATTTCGGTATGCTTTAGGAAGACCTTCAAAGCTGACTATAACAGCACTTCAAATCAAGTTATGTAAAGAAAACACATTTGGTGTAGAGGTAACTAGGAACTGTGAACTAGATGCTGTCTCTAAGCACAGCAGCTGCTTTAGCACAGCTGTCCATTTGTACTGGGCTAGACCCCTCAGATGGTGGAAAATGCCCACGAACTTCATGGGAACACAGTTGCAGAATTGCTTTCTGTTTTATGCAAAGAGGATGTATTACAGCTAGGCACTGCTGTGGGGTAAACTGATGACTGATGACCTTTCACTTAAAACTTTCCCTCTACTTCATGAGCTGTCTTGCCTGAAAAACTAGAAAAGGAAAATATTTATCTGAATTAAATGATTCACAGAAATGATATGCTTAATCATCTAAAGAGTCATGTAAGTCTCATAACACATAGCTTTAAGTCCAAAGCAATCTTAATATCCAAATGGCTAATAAATGACTCATAAATACCTAGAGATTTGAAAAGGCTCGTGAACCCTAACAACTTGCCATCTATGCCTACCAGCTAAAGACTTAGGTACAACTGTGTAACGGAGGAAAAAACTCCACCGACGGAGAGACACGGGGCCTGAAGCCTCATGCGGTGCATTTTAAAAGCGAATGCAAGTAAAGAGAACAGGGTCTGCGTTTCCGTGGCATTTGAGGCTCCTTGCGCGGGTTTTCCAGTGGAAATTACGGGGAGCGCACCCGCTCCTCGGCAGCGATGGTGACACGGGGCTGTGCGGACCGACCCTCACGTGACTGTCACACACCGGGGACCCGCGCCTGTCCCGGCCCCGAGCACCGCGCGCGTCCCGCTCCGCCCGGGCGCTCCCGGCTCC
>WBNO01022993.1:237937-311897 GCA_013400575.1 Peucedramus taeniatus
CTGCGAGCCGGCTGCGCACCGAGGGGTTCGGGGGCCTCCGGGGCTCCGGGAGGGAGCCCGAGCCGGGCCAGCGCAGCCACACCGCTTTCCGTGCCTGTGGTCACCAAAGGATGCTCTCCCGGCGAGGCTGCGGGTGGGCTCGGCACAGGAAGAGCTGCTCTTGGTATTAACCACTTGCTAAGGTGGGAACTCCGGTTCAGGGGATGAAACCGAAGTGGTGTCCAGGTTCCACGAGAAATCTACTCTCTAGTCATCACCACCGTGCACTGAGCTCTTAGAAAGCATCCTCCAAGCAGCAGGGAGACCCTGCGCAGGTCAAGGCTGGATGTCTCCCTGTCCTTCTGCCAGCTGGAATGGCATCCCTCTCTCTTCACCATGGAAAACTCAGCCGATCCACAATTAAGTTTAGTCACTTAAACCCACAGAAGTTACACAATAGTCACAGCTCTCCCAGCCCCCAGCACAGTGATCATACCTTCTGTTAGTAAGAATACAGCTTTATGCCTTAACCCTGAGGCTGCAATGTGGAGAATAAAGGATTGGTGTGAGAGCTGTATCTTAATTTCTTTGCACGATAATACTTACATTCTCTTCTGTAAGGCAGAGTTTTCTTTCTCCAGTTAAACTGGTAGGCATGGGAAAGGAGGTAACCATGAGAGAGAACACCTGAGTGCATGGCAATCCCTGTAAGAAAAGATTGAAATAAAACCCAAGGAGCTTCAGGTATGCCCTGAAGGGCAACGCTCCTGTACACGAGTGAGAGCAACAGCTGAAGCTACAAAGGTGCTAAAACACAAAACCCAACAGAGTCAGTTAACATTTAGCTAGATTTTGCATTAGGGAATTAAGTGTTGCATGAACTCCTGGATGACATCCTCGCCGAGAAGCAGTGGGAGTGTTTTGAGGTAGTTGGCTGTGAGACACTGCAGGTTGTGGTGTGGTACGAATGCACTGCAGCCTCCTCGTGGCTCCCAGTTCTCTCCTCCAAGCTTACTGAAGATACCAAAGACAGCAATGATAACAGAGTTTAAGTATTGCTCTGCAATGGAAATGTTTCCCCACAAAGTGAATTATCTGAAGTGTGCTCCAGAATTGGCTTAAAACAATTAAGTTCTCTAGTCTAGCCATTTCTAGCAGGCAACAGGTGCTACATTGTAATATCTTGGAGATGACATTTATTTGAAGCTAAAGCTCAGTAAGAAAACAGTACTGGATTGGAAAAGATTTCTTGAGAAATTTTACACAAAAAGCTACTGTGAGATGAAAAAGGAGACTCCATTCATTTTGCAAACAGTCCATATAAGGCTCATTTTAGGAATGCAGCCTGATTGCAAAGAAACAAAAAAGAAGAGTAAGTAGCCTCAGAGACTAGGGAAGCATTCTGCCTCAACACAAAGATGTAATTTAGAATAAATTTGACTGCAATTTATTGCAGACAGCAAAGAAAACACACATTGCATATGTGAGAAAGGACAAAGAAAATGAATGGTTTCTTCCATTCAGTATGTGCATGTACATTCTGAAAAATAGTTTTAAGAAAATCATCACCATAAAGCAGACCAGAAATGTCCAGCCATCCCTGTCTTTGGGCACTGTACTGCTGCTCCTGCTCAGATGTGGTCAGCTCTGTGGTCAGGCAATAGCAGCATGTGCTCCACAATACTTCTCCCTTCACAACTGCACATGGGCAAGCTGGGGTTGAGTGAATATGCAGATACTTGTCAGCGAGCATGGGCTGCTGAAATCTATTAGCAGACATCAAGAAGTAAAAGAGCCAGCTGTTTCTACACCACAAACATTTTCAAGCCTGCAGGAAAGCCAGAAATATCAACAAATAATGAGCAAAAAAGGCAGTAGGATTAAACAGAACACATTTTTTATTATCATCCTTCTAAGTAAGCATTCAGGGATAGTCTAGGAAAAGATAAGCTGAATCTCTCAAACACGGTACAAAGCACAAGTGTCCAGGAATTTACATGCATGTGGTTGTTAACCAAAATATCTTATGCAAGAGTAACTCTTTGGGTGTGTTTCACAGTTCTGTATTTCAGAAGTTCTTTGGTTTTCAGATTTCAGTAATTTGTTACACAAGGCCACTGCACTCCCTAAGAAGATTTCCATTTGATTTTGGCTACCCCATAGTGTGGTTCTGCTAAAATATATGCTATATGCTGTTAATTCTCCACCTTTAAAAAGCTGCTATCTTGATAAACACCTATTTAACATTAGTAAAATAGCAGCAACAGCAGAGTTGTAACTTTGAATATTCAATTGATCTAGAACTAGAGATTTGGAATTACAGAAACAAGTCATTCTTAAAATATGAATTTTAAGCCAATTCCTACAACTACTTAAGGCTGCCCCTGAGAGATGGATGGTATAGCATCACTGATGGAGAGCAATTTCAGCACAGCATAAAGTGGCTGGCAGTAACTGTTTGGACTGGGTTTCACACTCAAAGTTGGCTTTGGATCTGGAACACATTTTTTTTCAAATTTCAAAAATGTTTGGAAACATTTTGTTTCAATAATAATGCTAATCAGAAGCAAAACCCTTCAATTTGCAGTTGCATTAAATAGCAAGGCCATGTGAATCTTGTCTCTGTTTAGCAAGACCATGAAAACTATTTTCTTTCACAACTGTGTGTGAGCTTGAGTAGACAAAAGTTCCACTTTCTCACAAATGCATCAAAGAATCGACTCCCTTTCCCCCAGTGGCCATTTCCTCCAGGCTTACACCAAAACTAAAGATAGTGACACTCTGTTAAGGTTTGCTTCTTTAGCATGTTTGGTAATCTAATACTTCCAGAACTGCCTTTTGAAGAAAATCACAGAAATCTGTCATTTTTATATATCTGTATTGGCACAACTTACCCAATATGCATTAGTTTTCTAACACAGACAACCACCTTTGTTATCTGGGGATTCTAGTTCATGCAACAGGTACTCAGAAGTGTGAGTATTTAAACCTTTTACCTAAGTTTTCTTTGTCCCTGAAATAGTCATTAATTTGATTAGTGAAAAAGTTATTGTATTTCTTATACCTTCATTAAGCATGTGCATGCAAACATTCAAGACAAACCTTTTTTTCATTGAGATAACACCTTCCCCCACCCCTGCGTTTTCTGCCCCAACCACAAATGCATTTCTGTCTTATTATCAGCATGCACTGACTGCAAAGTGAAACTAACTGCTGTGGATTTTTTATCATCTGAGCTGCAAACCCCCCAAAACATACTGAAAAGTGTAACTTCATTTTCCCTTGGGCTTTGAACTTTTTTTCTGTGTGCAATGTAAAGAATCTTCTTGTCCATGAGACCTTCCTTAGCTTCTAGTACAGGTTTAAGTTGTCACTAAATGCTGATGCAGATGTTTACTGCATGGATTTTAGGAATCTCCATCACTACTCATAGCACAAGAAGGTTGACTCCTTTAACATGATTCTAAATGCAAGTGCCTTTTACATTGGTCCAGTAACTCAGAAACTTTTTAGTCTTCCCTATTCACTTCCCAGGTAATTCCCACTCCATCTGATTTGTTACAAGTGACAGCATTGAACAATCTGTAATTGTTCTGCCTCCTGCAGAATGTGACATCCAACCTGCCCACAGGCACCTGCCCTTCAGAGGATGACCGTGGTTGCTCTGGAGCACAGCTCAGCCTGGCCAGGCACAGCACACCCCCCAGCACTGAGGAGAGCTTCCTCCCTCCACTGATACCTGAGCTGATACCTGCACTGCCCCTGCACTGCTTCATCTCACAGGGAATGATCTCAGCAAATTCGAGGTGATAGATCTGCTTGAAGTTTAATGTGTCATAACACAAGATAGCCACAGAAGGAAATGAAAACCTGCAAACACAAAATATCTCCTTCAAGGCTCAAATTAAAAACTGCAAAAGTAATACTCTTGCACATGCCTTTAATATCTACACATAGAGGCCCACTCTGCTGCAGAGGTTACACTCTGTAAAAACAGGCTTATAGCATAAAGGATATTAAGAGAAATAAGTTTCCAGCCCTTCATTTACCCTTTCTCTAAGGCACCAGGTTGGGTGTAGCTGCCTGAGGAGAAGCACATTGGCATCAGTAGGGCTATTCTATTTTAGCAAGGCAAGTAAGAGGGTCACGGGGTGGCTCTAAATATTTCAAGCCTCATGCTATGACCTACTCTGTGAATGCACATAAATTTAACTATTTCTGCTAGATTTGTGAGGATGTAGGCTCATCACTGAGGAGCTACAACTGACAGATCACAGTGGAACTGTTTTTATTAATCAATTAACACATGTATGTCTTTAATGAATCAGGATCAAGTTGGTAGTTAAATGTAAATCTCAAACACTTGTTCTTCTTATAAATTCTTCTTACTAGAAAATGCACTGCTTGTAGAAGACAGGCTATATCATTATTTTAAATGTTCAGCAAGATCAGAATGTCTTTCCTTAATTATGGAATATCAAATCTGACCCCATGTTTTGTTAAAATGCCTGGGCAGAATTCTAGTCCTTCTACAGAATTAAATGTAAGAGGATGAGAAGAATAGAACACTGCAGGTTTAAAAAAAAATCCTCCATATTTGAAGGCCCCCAAAGTACTCAAGTACACAATTTAAATGACAACAAAGATGTATACATATTTAATGTTATGTCTGACCGGAGCATGCAATCACATAAGCAGCCAGAAAATCCAGTATGTCTTGTGGATCTGAATTCATTCATGCTTTGAACTCTAGAGATAAGCTCCTCTCCCATCCCAACACCCTTAAATTTAATTACAAGAAGCATTTAACTACAAGAAATTTAACTACAAGAAGCATTTATTCATCCAAACCAGTTTCTTTAGGGTAATGTGTCTTTGCATGATGAATAGGCATAAAATTTACTGCCAGTTTTTATGTGGCATGGTTTTAAACCTGCAAGGGCACTACCTAATGGTTAAAGCAATAATCTGGACACTTGCATTGATTCCTATTTTGCAGGATTTATCTTCTCTATCTGACTTTTCTCTAGAAGATGGGAAAAACTATATCCTCACCATGGGTGTAGTATAAAGGGGTTCAAATGTTTAGTTCACAAGGTCCAAATGAGTAACAAGGCTATTTATGGCTATACATAAATATTTGTAAGAATAGTCTCATTCAGAGCTGGAGTTTCACAAAAAATTGCCATCTAAATGTTGTATTCAATTTTCTGGTCAGCTGTATAATTCACATTAATCATTCTCCCAAAAAGAGTTTCAATACTTTCCCCTTTACTATGGTAAAAGAGCAAGAGCAATGCTGTTTATAAAGCATTCAAACACTGCATTCAGACCAGCATTATAAATACCTAGCTGGAACATACAAAAAAAAAGTTCTTTTCACTTCAGCTGTGCAAAGGCAAAACCTTGAATTTGTGACAGCTGTATTACCCTCTTAGGAGAAGATTCACAGATGGATTTAAGCACCTTTATGGAGCAGAAGCTTTACTCAGTGATTCACAAGACACTCATCCTGTAAGTGCTCAGGCACTCACAGGACTACAGACATCATTAAATACAGAGTGCTTTTCTTAAGTGTGCAGAAAATAACAAGTTTGGTGTTTAAACCTTTCCCTCTGCAAAGCTGTTATGAATTCTCAAGCATGGCAGCTCTGAGCACTGCAGCCCTTCTAAACCTCATTCTTCACATCCCCTCTCTGTCGAGTCATCAGATTCATTTTGTAAATTCTCATAAAATTCTAAAATGGAAGCTGCAAGAAAAATCATGTCAAATCAATTTCAAGTTAATCCTAATCACTGGATGATTGATATGTTCTAAATTTCAAAATATGACTCCATTACCAATTACATTAAACATACATTGCTGAGAGGCTCCATTTGGTATGACTGATGCAATGTCATGCATGATTTAATTGTGACACCAACCCTCTTGTAAATAGACTGAGGTCCATTGTCACAAAAAACCAGATCTCTGTCATATTTTGCATTGGTGAAACTGCACATAATCACACAAATTAAACTACAGCTCAAGCAGCCTTTTTCCTTTTAAAGTAGAAATTCTCTGTTCCATGTAGCACTTGACAAGTGTGCATCATTAGAACCACCTCTTTAGTTTAAAAAAATTGGCAGAAAATTTAAATATAAAATAGCAGAAGCTTAAGGTAATTCTCTGTGATCACAGTCTTAATTTAGGAATATTCAGAGCAGCTTGAAACTTCTAGTAAGTGCTCCACCTGCACATTTTTCACTGTACTTATATATGATACTAAAGACAAGATTAATTGTCTTCATGCTTTTAATTCTCACTTTCATGTCCCATACCTCCATAGCACATACTCTTCTTTCACAGTAAGCATATTTTACCATTTGTGGAAGTCAACCAGGTCAAGATCCTGACCTTTCCATTTTTAAATGCTGTTTTTCCATGATACTCTATACAAAGTGTACTTGGCATAGAGGGTTGCATTCCAGGATCCTCTTTTTTCTTTTCTAAACACATAGTCTGCTTGATTTTCCTACTACTTGAAATGATTAATAGGTTGGGTCTTGTGACTTCTACATTTAAATTTTAAAATGTGTTTGGCCTGCTACCTCACAGGTAAAAATTCCCAATGGAAAAGAACTAGCATGAGAATTGAATGCAACCATAATTTAATGGGTAATCCTCTTGGGTGAAATCTGGATGCTTTGTCATATTTTCCTTTTTTAAAAGCAGATGTTGCACAAATGGTCTTTTTCCTTCATGAAAATGCAGAGCACACAGACAATAAGATCTATGGTATAAAACAATAAACAGCAAAAGCCAACCTGACTTTACTTCTGCCAAAACTCTTGGGCACTGCATATTCATTAACAGTCAACTCTTTGGAAAAGGAAGACATAACCATAACTAAGAACAAAGCAGGCAACAGAAATAAGGCAGAAAGCCCATGATATATTTCAGTCATTTTTATAAAGGTAGACACAGGTCTCAATATGAGTACAGGTCTAGTTTAAAGCAGGAGGAAGTAAAGACTGAACCTACTACTGCCCCTTTCTTTTTGTGGTTTGTTGGGATGCAGCAACACACCTATAGCAATGTACTGCTGCCACAGTGGGAAGCAGCTGCTGGAGACTGGAAATTCTGCATGACCAGATGGGAGTGAAAAGGATGAATGTACTGGACATGATTCAGTACTTTCCTTTGGGAAGAAGGAACTGTTTTTTTTCTTGCTCCATTTGAGGGAAAAAAAATTCATAGAGCACTCAAATTGTGGAAGGGATTGTTCAGAAAATGCATCCACCAGCTTGCACATCCCTAGATACAGCCAGGAACATCAGTGAGTGGCCTCTGCCCTTATTGTTGACTTCCTCTCATCACCCTGCCTGCACAGGGGGAGGAATTGTCCTCAAATGTCACAGGAAGAGCAGAGGCCTTTCCTCTGCTCCCTCTTAGACTATTGTTCTATTGCTGTGCTGAAAAAATGAGTGGGAGCCACAGCAGCAGCTCTGTGCAATCTTGTCCCTACCACAAACACTCACATGCTTGCTCTTAAAGCCTGCTCCTTGAAGTGGAAACGTGGTCACATTGTGTGGCTTTGGGGTAAGTTTTGTTCTCTCTTTCCACTCTTGCTTCTCACACAAAGTGATTGAAATCACTTTTGGTTTCTCTTCATGAACAAACGCTCACAGTGAGACCTAATCTCACTCTCTTTGCCACCAGAATACAGAAAGATTTAAGATGTCTCCCACAACCCCTCCGAAATCTTGTCTGGACATTGCAAATTCACTATTGCCAGAGCTGATTTAGCTGTGGAAAACACTCAGATTGATGTAATCTGGCTCTTTATAAAACATCCAGAGACTTGAATTTTCCAAGTTAGAAGACTCTTGGGCCCACTCCCACTTCTGAGTCAGAAGGGTTGAACAAAGTGATACACCATAAACATGTGTCAGAAAAAAAATGTAAACAGGCATTCTGAAATTTACTCTCTAGATGTTTAGTTTTGCTCAAAATTTGCTGCTTTCTTCTTCACTTACAAGGGAACTTGTGGAATAAGAGAAAGGAGATAGTCAAGTTATCTTCCCTCTGTCCTATTCAGTGACAAACAGGTAAAACACTAAAAGCCCTCAACAACTCACATGGATGCATTGGCAGGAGAAAGAAGGAAAAATGTCCTCCCTGAAGTATAAACTCTTTGCTTAGCAGTTGATTGTAACCAATTTATGTAAATGAAAATCCAGAGTTTAATCTAGTTTCTTTGACTATAAGAGCTGCTGCTGGGTCCAATTTTCTTGCACCACATAAAGTTTGTATGGCCTCAAGCAATCACTTGTTATTTACAAACAGCAATACTAGAATGGCAGTAGGTTTACTTTTCATTTAAATTTAGACCCTTAATAAATTAAAAGTAATTGTATTTTAAACAAAAATCCTTTTCACCTATCCAGCAACAAGGCCAATTTGAGGTCAAGCTCAGATTGTAACTCATACGAGGTAAATGAAAGCAGCAGGTTGTATGAGCATATTCCACACTGGAGAATCAAATGTCTTCTTTCTGATGGATTTCTTGACTCTTTGGAGTGTATCACAAAATCTACAAATAGAAGTTCTAATACAGTAACAGAGTACAAAAATACTAATAAATTATTAGAAAGTGATTTGTTATTAAATGAGAGCACAGATGGGCACCATAGCTACATAACATCCAATGGAGAGAGCTAACCATGGAGACCAACTGAAAATCTGAACTGGAACTTTTGCCAGCATCAGTCAATGTAAAATAATTCTGCCCCTCTGTCTGTAACAATGACAGGTGCCAAGACATCTCTCCTCTTTCTGTACTCATAAATAAACACATTCAACAAGATGGAATAATAAGTTTCTCTGCTTAGGGTAACTCTATATTCTTAATGTAACTAGAGAAGAGTGTTAAATACTGGCCTGCAACTGTGCTCTGATGTTGTTATCAGATTCTGGCTTTTACTTGATAGTAACAATACATCATGTTATTGAGACTGACCAAATCTCATTAAAGTTCATGGGACTAAATCCACTAATTTTACTGGACTCTGACATTCTCCCCTGCATAAGAAAGAGAGACTTACTAACTAACTTACTACTGAAGTACATCTTTAACATGAGGGGAAAAACTCTCTCCTGAAGTGTACATATGTATTCTCATTCAACTTCCATAGATAAATTAATGTGGCAGAGGGGAAAGATGCATATATTACCTGTGAGGGAAGATTTTTACAGTAATTACCACCTCCTTTTTTCTTTATGGTACCTTTTACTTTACCGTCTGTGCAGCGGAAGACAGAGCTGCTCATTTCCCCAGGTGCAGAAAATTAAGTTTAAAAGAAAGCCTTCCCTCCCTGTTATCTCCTACAGTGGAAACAGTCATGTAGAATGTTCTTGGCCCACCTTCTGCCTTCAACATGCCCTGACAGTAAAGCACCTGTTTTTTTAATCTTACTTACTGCTACCATTATGTGACAGGTCCCTGCAGCCTCCAGGCCCAAATGAGGTTCCACTACAGACCCCCTGTCTCTCATTAGTTTATAAGGCAGTAAACTACTGGGAATGACTCATAGGTCAGAGACAAGCAAACAGAAGTTCTACCCACATTTGGAGAGTTGGTGGGACAGGAAAACAGGAAATGCTTTGGCACTACAAGCAGCAGGTAGAGTTCAGAGCAGGTGCCATTTTCATAAGCAATGGTTCTTAAAAGAAAACTACATTCAGAAAGATGAAAAAAGATACAATTTGAAATGTGTCACACATAAAAGCTGAAAACACCAGAAAATACAAGTATCATGGGCTGCACTAGTGCACCGCCTGGGATACTGCAGATTCACAAGGCATTTACTGTGTGTGTATTTCTCCTAGAGCAGTGGGCTCAGTAGCCAGATATCAAGACCTAAAAGCCAGTCTCTAGCATCAGCATCTGCCTACATGATAAACTGTCCAGGTGACTTTGGCTGCAGCTCTGGCCCCTCACAGTTAGACTATGTCTCTTTTTTCTGAGCTGCTTCATCTTCCTTAAGGCCACCTCTTCAACTTTGGAATAAGACATTTCTTCCCTGCTCAGCCAGAAGATCTGTAATACTTAACAGCTCCTTTGAGGGATAATAACAAAAACATCAGGGGCTAACATCAGGGTTGCTTTTATGACTATTTAATATTTATTTATAACTAGTGGCACATTAATAATTATAGTTCCCTGAATTCCCAGTTTAACATGCAGGGAGTCCCTGACTGTGTCCTTAAATGTTGTTTTATGTGGACTCCAACAATTTAAAATTTCTAAGGCCCACCTTCTCATCACCTTACATTTACACAGAAGTGGAATGATGCATGCAAATCAGACATAACACATGCCATAAACAAAAATGGGGATATTGCCTTCATTCCCTCCCCATAGATGCACAGTGTCAAGTCCCTCTTTAAAGCTCTATCCCTACCCAGATTTCACTTGGGGGGTGACACTTGAGTTTCTGCCAGCTGATTAGTCACAGGTGGGAGATAAGCTCTGTCCCTGTAAATGGTTTCCCACCTATAGTGAAAGTTACAATTAGATGATTAAACAAGAAAGAATATTATTAATCCATTAATCCTAAAAGCCCAATTCACTTGTTATTATTTATTCCATTTTAAATTCTCTCATTTTACCTCAATTTACCTCAGATTAGGTAAGGAAGCCTTTAAGTAGAAAAGACATGTAAAGTCATAGGGGTCGTAAGAGTTTACATCTTTTTTTGAAGGCAGGGTGAAGGATATCCTCAAGGCTTGGTGTTATGTCTCTTTCCTCCACATACCCTTTGCCTTCTTTGCTTCCTGGACTAAACTCTCTAGTTTTTCTCATCACTGAGATCTGCCCTCACAGAAACATCACCATCTTAGTACTCCCATTGAGGTGTCAGACACTCCTGCATCTCTCTGCTGCTTGGCTGGTTATTCTCCCGTCTCATATTTGAGCACCCAATTTCTCTGAAATGCAATGCTCTGGACCTGGACTGAATATCAAGTGGTGAATTTCAGACTATTCATTAAATGTCTGAATATTCTGGTTTTCTACATCAGAGTACTGCAACCCTTCCTTGCACAGCCTCATCTACAAATGTTAATAGACCATCTTTGTTCTACTCTTATGTCAGCAGCCAAGAGATATAGTACAATTAAGCTGAGGGCAGCTTTTTCTTGATATTTCCTTCTGTTTTAGCAAACCAATTGACACCTGACCTTTGGATAGTTTTCAGCTGGTCATGTACTCAGCTAATGATGATTTCATCTAGATTCTGCTGCCTTAGTCTGTTTATGAGAATGTCATGTGAGAATGTGTTCTCAGTGTGCCACGTATCTGATAGAGCACAACCCTGCTCTGGAAGGTCAGCTGGTCTGTCAAAGAAGAAAATTTTACTGCCTGAATGCAAATGCTTTGACATATCTATTGCTAAGGCAATTTGGGCTACAGAGTGCACAGAGAATAAACAAGATGCAAATCCCCCCACAGATATATATGCCTCTCCTCCTCTGGGTAATTGCCAGTACCTCTGGTTTTTCATGACCTTTCTGTCTCAATCCTTATATGATTGCTGTGTGCACCTAAAAGGCAGCAGTATTCCAGCTTTTTATTGCAGCAGGGAAACAGAGAGATGTGAGGCCATTCACTTCCAGCTTTCCCATGTGCTCTGACCAGCCTGTGACCATGTCCAAGTGTAACTCCAGCACCCTGCTGCTTTTAAGAGACAGACACACGGTCACACAGTAATAAGGGACTGAAAAATCCTCAGGAAAACTGGAAAGGTGCTGTAGAGTGTCTGTGATGTCCTTCTGCACTGCAGACACTCTGGTCTGAAGGCTGAATACCACAACCCTATAGACGTTTATTAGGGCTTTATCCTGGGAGAGAGGGATCCAGATTAACTCACCTAAATAGAAAGCTGATCTGGGATTTCCAGCATTTCAGATGCGTGCCCTAGCCATGGAGCTGCTGGATAAGGCATGCATGCTATTTCTTTTCACTGCTGTGGGATGTTCTCCACAAGATCCCTGCCCCAATCTGTCAGGCAGACCTGGAAAGTATCAGACTGTGCTCTGCAGATGAGTAAGTCAGAAAGATGCAGACTGTGCATCTCAAAAGAGGCTAAGCATTACTTTTGTGCACTGGTACTTAATACTTACTAAAGTGAGATTCTGTAGAGGATTTCAAGAAGTCAAAATGTGATGATTTGGGACACTGGTACAAGTTTAAACAGAAGCAGGAGACTAGCAGAGTCAAAGTCTTCTGAATTTTGAATTTTTAATGAAATACCAATCAGGTATTTCAAATTTGAATGGTATTAAACCCCATAGTTGGTCAGTGACATTTTTTTATGCTGTGCTGCATTTTGTTGTTTGCTGAGTGAAAATGCAGGGTAAAGATCCAGAATGGAAGCAGAGGCCTGGTGGGGAGAAGAGAGTTAGGCACAGGTTCTAAGCAATAAAGCAGTCAGAAACAACTAACAGTGATGTACCCAAGGAGGTAAACAAGGAGATACAGCAACATACAAAACAATTTCTGTAGAACTCTTTAAAAAAATAGAATCAAGGAACAAACAACAAAACAACAAAAGTGTTGTTTTGTTAACAAAAGTTAAGGTCAATTTTTTTTCTATTTTACAATATTAAGCATGTCACCTACTGAGAGCACTGCATGCACTTTTTTCCAGTTAGCAAGATATTTGTCCATGAGTGGAAATAGCACAGCCCAGTCACTCAAGAGCTAAAGCACAGATCATGACAACATTTTAAGTCCACAGTTATTCAGATTTCTAGACTTTTTGTATTTCTGTGTCTGGAAAACAGGGGGACTTAATATGCTGGTTGAATATTTCCAAGATGTATAAAATAAAAAAGATTCTGTCAGGAGATGAATGCAATGGACACCAAAAGGCTTGGAGTAAGACAACTCTATTAACAGAAAATTCAGAATTATGATGGAATGATATCAAATACAAAATTTAAATACAAGTATGAGATCCTGCACTGCACCTCCAAGAGAATGGGGTCTGTTTTCCAAATATTTTCTACCATATGATTCTATTTACCTGTGCTATTACCGTGTCAGAATGCTGCACCCAGTGTGCAGAGATAGAGATCAGTGTTTATACATGTGTTATGCCACTAAAACAGTTATCTAGAATGTTCCAGTGATGCAACATTTAGCTATTCCTGTACCTGACTCCTGGAGAGCAGGGATTTTAAGTCAGTGTAAAAATATAACCCCCTCCCACACACATTGTCTTTGTGGGTATATAGGACAGCAACACTCAAGAGCTGTCCTGCAGGCAACCAGAACACTGGAGATTAAAGTAGTATTACACAAATAAAATAAATTCAGTATATAAATAAATAAAAGTTTAAGAGCTTTTCTCAGTGAAAGCTTTTCGTCCAAGTGTCATACATTTAAAATTTTACAACTCTTCTGTTTAAAATCAGAAAGAAATGTCAGACTGGTTAGAATTTGGAATGTTCTGCAGTTCTTTATTTCTCATTCAACCCAGCGTATTGTTGGGTAAATTAGTCCTGTTGATATCATCTTTCTGGTCAGACTGTGACATGTCTATTTTTGTATGAAATACCAGATATTAGTACAGTAGCTAACTTCCTCCCAGTCTTTGCTTGCTTACAATTATAACTGACTACATTTAGTCTATATTTAACTCTCTTATTTTTTATTATCATATTTAAATTTGTTGCCCAACCTATGGATATAACAAAATACCTTCTCAGATTTTTATCTGGTGTTCTCAAACTTTCTCTAAAGTTATGAAGCTACATAGACATAAACACAAATGTCACATGCACACTCATGCAACAGAAACACCAGTATTTAAGTGAGAAAATAACATTAACAACGTGATAAACAAATGAATCTCATTCTTCAGTGTGGCATCTCCTCTTAACATAGATTTACATGAAAAGGGAAGCAGGAAATTACTTTTCAAAATGGTCAGTATCAGAATACAGTACTTTCAGGTACTAAGGGAAGAGTTGAAGGCAGGAAACTTTGGGGTTTCAGCCCTGGCATAGATTTTTATTACAAAAACAATAGTGAATTATTTTGGACTAGATCAGAAATCCAGTTTAAAAAGTAGCTGTACTATTTGACATACAGTTCTTTAGCATTCTTGCATAATGCCAGAATTCAAGGATATGTTCATTCTTTTTGATGCCTGTTGTCTTTGTATTTCCAGAGAGCTGAATTGGTTTTGTACAAAGATATTGCTTCAGCCAGACACAGAGCAGTTTCTGCTGCTGACACTATAGCCAAAGGAAGGAGAAACATGGGCTTGAAATCTCTCAAAAAAGTGAAAAACTTTCCCAGTCCACTGTTTTCTACATAATCAATCCCAATCCAAAATACAAAAACGGTTTAAAGAGGACAATTTAGATCAAGAATTCCTGAACACCTTTTGCTTAAGAAATGTGTATTGAAACAAACAGCCACAACTGAGCCTCCTCCTATGCACTCCATGTGCTCTGAGCAACTTATTACCAGACCCCTTACTGAACTGTGTTGCTCAGGTGCTGTGGCAGAAGTTTGGTGGGGTTTGCAGGATCACAACTTTGCACCTAAATCACCTGAATTCCACCTGGCTTCATGCTGGGTGGCAAATCCAGTTTTAAATTGCTGCAGTGTTCAGCTGATGGTTAGGAGACTCTCCAGGAAAGCCCATCAGCTCAGAACAGCCCCCAAACACACAGAGATTTTAAACTACTTGACATGCTGTTTTCAAGAGATAAAATGAGAAAGAAATAATGGTCTGCAGTATCACAAGTGCTTTTTCAGAAAGGCAAACATTAAAACACCCATCTAGAGTGAGTGGTTTATAAAAATGCCAGCATCATCTTCTGTGCCAGATTTTCTGCAGGCTCTTAATGGAGGTGTAAGCCATTACCAGCAGTCTATCCACAAGGTCTGCATTTTGAGGACATTTTGCCTCAGATGAGCCACTTGTAGGCATTCTTTTCCATAACAGACCTAAAGTTCTACTTACTTCCAAACTTAAATCCTATCCCTCTCTCAGCGCCTCAGTAGAAGTCAAAGTACTGCATAATTGTGCTAGCAAAACATACAAATCCCACTGACTGGGAAAGTTCCTACTGACTCAGAAATAGGAAGGGCACACTGCAACTGTGGGCTGGCACTGCTCTGTGCCTGGCTGGGACCTGTGGGTTCCCATAAGAGTAGGCATTTTATAAGGAAGTGAAGAAAGGAAGAACAAAAGCATAAACCACAATCTATAAGGTTTCTCTTCAGCTTAAAAACCCCTGTGTCTCACAGAGCACATTTCTTACTTCAGATTTGATCCAGCCATTTTCCCCCTTCAGAGGCTTAAATGCTTTCCATATGTTTAACATTATTCTAATGTATTTTCCATCTATATAATGCATTGTCTATTCTATTTCTATTCAGCCACTTTGTCTAATCAGCAGGACACTCTCTCTGATCCAATAACTAATTTGCCAGCATAAGGCTGAAACTCCTTTGTTATCTAGGAGTACTCCTATTACTAAGAGTAATTTGCTAATATACTATAGGTAGCACTTCAGAGGCTGGTGTCCTTGCTTTTGCAATATTAATTACTAAGAATCATATTCCACAATGCTCTACATTACAGCTGCCCCAAAACATATGCTTATAATTTCCTCCTGGGTTGAAACTTCCCCAGCATAAATTATTTTCTTGTGATCCCAATCTGTATAAGTGTTCTGGTGCCCAGGACAGTCTGAAGTATATTGGATTGCATTTGCTTCAATTTAGCAGTCCTTGTTGATTAATAGCTCTTAACTCATCTCCTCACACAATTTCCTCCAAGTATTCAGATAATCCATCTTCTTCTGCCAGTGTTAAATTAAAGCATCATCTTTCCTTTAGAGGATATCACCGAGAGGTTCCCACTCCCCAGAACTAATACAGTATTTCATAACTCTCTCTCCTAGGTGTCCTTACCCAAGCCATTCACAGCCTAATGAACTTCTGCTTCCAGTTTATTTTCCTTCAGGAGCTTTTCATCCCCTAGACCATTCTGTGCAGAACCTGGAGGTCCAAATAGGGAAAAATATTACAAAACATATAATTATATAACTATAATAACTATATAATAGGGAAAGAACTCATTTGCTCTGGTT
This sequence comes from Peucedramus taeniatus, assembly GCA_013400575.1. Classification (NCBI taxonomy): domain Eukaryota; kingdom Metazoa; phylum Chordata; class Aves; order Passeriformes; family Fringillidae; genus Peucedramus; species Peucedramus taeniatus. The sequence continues at coordinate 254,076 of WBNO01022993.1, forward strand.
TGGTTATTGGGACCAAAACTAGCAGAGAACAGCTCAGGCTGAGACAGAAGCAGGTGGCAGGGCATGGAAGTAATGTGGGAAGAGCAGGACAATTCAAGCATGTCCTGCCACCCCTTGGCTGCCTTCCAGACCCACAGCAATTCTGCAGCTATAGTTACATGGGCTCTTCCCTTGGAGCACACGGTCCTTGAACCACTTGCTCCATGTTCCTGTACAATTTATCTGCTTTCTACACTTCACACAATGTAGTGAAGTTCTACACTTCACACAGGCTTAATACAACCCCTCAGACAGGTACAGGCTGCTGGCTTTGGCTCCTTGAAGGCAGTCTTCAGAAATGGAATAAGCTTGTGTGCTGTATCTTGAGAGGGGTCAGTGTGTGGGCTGAGCCAAACACCCATTAAAAGCAAATCTGTCACAGCAGGCTCTCCTTGGGCAATCACTGCTGGGCTGGCAGCAAGGTCTGAGCCATGCCAGGTGACTGGGAAGTCACAGGGTGCCAGCTCTTGAGCTGGTGAGGTGGGACTATGAAATGCTGGCACTCATCTCTGACACACCCAAGAGTCAGGGGAAAGCAGGGCAGGTGAGGATCACTGGAAGTGCCCATGTCCTGTCTGCTGAACTGTCCTTTCAGACTAAACCTCAAAATGCTTCTCCCTTGTTTCTTTTCTGATGTCTAAGAACTACAGAAGTATGTTCTCATTCTCTGACTTATTCTGAGTGTGTAGGAACATAAATCAGCTCCAGACCAGGCTCTGCTATTCCAAAGCTCTTCACACAATGGCAGGCGTTACTCAACAGCACTGTGCTGGATTTAACATGTGAAAATTAGACTTGGGGAAAAGAACTACAATTAAGATTAGTGATGTGTGGCCCTAAAATGAGAAATCTTTTTAGCTCAAATGTGAAGGACAAAGTAAGCCAGTAGAGTATTTATGAGCTCCCTCTTGAGGTCTGGGGCTTGAACCTGAAGGTGGCTCAGTAGGCTGGTAAAGTCAGAACATGAGAGCAACACTTTTCTTTCCAGGTTTTTTATTCAAGTTTTTTTTTTTCCCTCAGCTCCTCTTCAAGAACACTGGAATAGAAAGTGTGACATGCTCTGAAATAATTTTGATAGTGTGTAATTTGGGAACTGTTTTAAATGCTAAAAATCCTAAAGAAGTACACTAGGACAGCTTCTGAGAGACTGTGAGCCTCCCCTGGTTCTTTGACTAATACTGGTTTAATTTTGAACAGTAACTGGTGTTCTAGGCTGCTCCTCAGAACATGTGATCGCCCTCCACCAGCAAGGAGGTGACCTTGGTGATGCAGACTGGCCTTCCATGAGATTTGCAGAAACACCACCCATGAGTCACTGCTTCCTGCCAGACCCTGCCTCTCCCCATGAGCCAGGTTGGTCCCAAGGTCTTTCTGACCATGGCCATAATCCACACACCACAACCTGTTAACAGCCACTGCTCCAGACCTGCCCCCATCAGCTGCTGCTCTCTCTGCTTGGGAGAGCCTTGGTTCAGGAGGGACTCCAGTCAGGTGCCATGTGCAGACAGTTTGCAAAGAAAGACACAGGGCACTGCTGCTCTGGTCATTCAAAAGCACACCACAAAGTACAGCTACTGTGGTGTCCATAGTTACCTTTTCCACTTATTTAGTCATTATTCTTTCTAATAATTTTTCTTATAATCATAAGCTCTATCTCCCATCACCACCTATCAGCACAGATAGCATAATTTGAAAGTTGAATTTGGATATTTCTTCACCTACCTATCATCTTTGTAGAGGTATCTGTGGTAGATCTTGGCCAGACATCTGGCTTGTTAGTCTTATCCTAACAGGGTATTCTTAAGTAACCAACATCTCAGCTGTACAACCAGAGCAATTATCTTCTTGTCTCTCATGCCAGCTCAGTGCTGGGCTCCCTATTTCTACTAAAATTAACAAGACTTAGCAGCTACTATCTGTGCCTTCAAGAATTCCAGATTATCTCTGTACAGCTTATGAAGACAAAACACTAACAGGGCATATAGTAATTGTCATGCTAGAACAAGGAAAAATCCCAGAACCTTGACTTGAGGCACCTTAGAGAAAAACTCTGCTACCTTCTGTACATATTATCATTCTCAGTAGCTTAACAGAGTAAGTTACTCCTGCACAGTGGGTGCTCACTAACTGTTATCAAAGCTGATTTCATTAATCGTTCTGCATAAATTCAGACAAATTACTGAAGTTCTAGAAAGAATGTAACAGTGAGAAGGAAACAATTCCTCATGTTAGTGACTCTACAATCTGTTCATCCTGCTGTGCTCATCAAACTTGACAGCCATTTTCAGAACCAGCAACTCATTTTAAGTTTGCATTTCAGGAAACATTCCAATATAGAAACGCCAAAATAGAAGAGCATTCCCCTCCAAACAATGATGCCACGAGTGCTGAAAATGGACTGTTTAAATTATTTAAAACCTTCTGCTGGGGTGGGGCTGAGGAGGGGTTGCCCAGTCTGTAGTTCCTCGGAGCATCAGTAGGTTGCAGCAGAGTGTTAAGTACAGCCTGGGACGAGGGTGTTGAAAGGGCAGGAGCACCACAGGACACTGCTGTCACAAAATGAGCCCGAGGCCAACACAACGATGTCTTGGGAGATATGTAGGAGAATTTTGCTGAACAGACTTGAACCTTAAGAGGGTGGGCTTTAAATTACCATCCAGCCAGAACTTGTGCGTTCTTAGGGTGCCAAGGTTAGTCTTGGAGCCTCGTGATCAGCCAGTGTCGTGATGGATTGACATCACTGATTTGGGAAAGGGAAGTTTCATTTCTGTGGTGCCAGCTCTGCAGTTTGGTTTGGATTCAGGAAGGGGAATGCTGCCTTTAGAGTTTTCTCTCCATAGAACACTACAGTGAAACCCAGCAATTTATGGGAGAAAGAAAATAGGGAAAATCAAAGCAACAGATTAATATGACACAGTAGTTGTACAAAAAGTAAATTTTGGCAAAGAAAAATCCACAATCTAATACTCCAATAATAAAAACACCATACAGAATTGTTTCTCAATGATACATTTGGATGTAAGAAAAAAAGAGTACTTCAATCAAGGCTCCCAGCAGTTATTAGTGGGGTCTCTGTTCCCTTCAATTGTTCTTTTTCTCTAATTTGATTGTAAATAATAACTCCACAGCTGTGTCTTCTGTAACCAGTTCCATCTCTCTAGGTTCCTATATTTAGCCTACGTACAAGCATGCGCAAAAAACAACAAAGACATGAAGAATGCTGCTTAGCCTTTAGCAAAATCGTACAAAAGAGCTAATGAAGCTCACTCTAATAAGCTTTACTGGATGACCAGCTGTAAACCTTCATTTGTATTCCACAACAGGAATACTCAGAGAATGTTACCCTTCCTCAAAAGGTATTGAACTACTCCCTTTCCAAAATGTCACACTTCAATGAGTAACAGAGATTTCTTGCAAGCTGAGAGCAATGTCATTGCCAGAAATGGCCCTGTGCAACTGGTTGAAGGATGCTTCTCTATACAAAGAAATTTCAGGTGATAAAACTTCCATTTCTCTTTCTATTTTTAGCTAATCAGCAGGCTACCTGAAAAAATAACATAACCATGCTGGTACTGATAACAGCATCTTTCTTCTCAAAATTTCTTCTTTGTCTGCATCATATCCTACATTAAACCCACCATTTCTGTGCTGTTGGAGCAACAGGAGGCCCATAACTGCAGTGAATTTGCACAGATCTACCTCAGTTGCTCAAGCTGGATCCTTGTGTGAGGAAGTTGAGAATCTCAAGTTAATACCTTCTGTTTTCTAGTTATGGATTTGGCAGAGGGCAACACTGGCCAGGAGACACTCTGTGCTTATTAAAAACTGAGGCAACATGGGGAACATGAGGAACAAACCCTTTAAATAAGGCAGCTACATTTAGACAGTAGGAGATTTATTACTGTCCTCTAATAGGAGTTATTTCAATTGTGCATAACAAGAGTTGGAAAAGAGCCTGGACAGCCAGAGTAGAGAATGTAAAATCCCTCCAAAATAACATATGTCTATGGAAGCTTCATTAGCTTCTATAGCAAAAGGTATATGCTCTTGTCCAAAGAGGTTTAGAATAGTGGTTTCCTGGGAAGCACCAGCAAGGAAAAGTTTCCACCCACAAAAGTAACCCAGCAAATAAAACTTGTAAGTAAATATAACTTGATGGAAATATCTACCACTGTCTTTTAAACCCAGAAAATACTTTCATTAGGCCTTCTATGCTAACTGCTACAAGAACTAATGTATAATTTCTGTTTCTGATTGAACATTTTTCCCTGGAAAAGACAAGCTCTCCAAAAATAGAAATTTCACCTTGAAATAATATCCTAGTGGGGAGGAACATAGGAAAGAAAGGTTCATATCCCTTTCTATTTGTGTCAGTGCCCTGACTGTGAATTCATGCAGTTTCCCTTACCATATAGAGGCTCTTGTGTCCATGGTGCAGTACTTGGCAGCAGAACACAATTAAGTTCAAGGTCAAATTAAATGGTTCATTTCCATACAGGAACAGGAGCAAAAACTCCTCTGTGGAAGGTTTTTAGTAGTGAAAGCTTGCAGGGATAGAAAATGCATTTGAGAGGGAAATATCAGACCTTTGTGAGTCATGGTCAAGCACATCTGGTTACCAGAATTTTAAGTTAATTGTATTTTTGTAAAAGGAAGCTATAATATTAACAGTAGACTTTGTAGAGTCTGCCTCTCTACTGTTGGAACTGTATCATTTTGGGTAGATAATTAAATATTCACTGAGCCAAAGAGGACTACAAAGAAAGAGTTGTGAGCAGGAAAACCGAGACAGAAAACCTCATTTCAAAAGAACATGTTAAAGGAGTCAGTTTCACTTCCACGAAAAATTTTTACAGTATTTAATTTTTTTTTTTTTTAAACCAAAGAGTTAGCCTGGCTCTGAGGTCTTCATCTGAATGATTTACATTCTTGAAACTCAATAGCCACAATCAAGGTAAAGAAACAAGAGGAGAAGTATAAATTTAGTCTTGGTACAATAATCAGTTCTGGTTACCATGGCAGTATCTGCATTATTTTTCTTAAGGTAGACAGAGAAGGACCAGCTAGCTTCTCTTTTATTTATATAAGCCTTTAACAAAACTATACTTATTAACATGACTTCATTGTGAATGCTCCATATGCAACATTTCAAACTAAGAATAAAATTGTCCCCAATCCACAGGGTAATTTAAATACAATGTAAAGCTAAGAAAACCCACTCCCATTCCTTACGAAGGGCAAAAAGTAAAAATATGAATGAACTGACTATAAGAGATGAAAAAAACTTTATTCCATCTCTTTCAAATATAAATTCTTTGTTCAAGATGTGCGTATTTTCAAATTACTTTGTTTCCCTTGATGAATATTCCAGTGTGTTCCTCAAAGTCCTGGTATAGTGAGTATGACAAGATGTTCACACACTTCTTCTGGTAAGGAACAATGCCAAGAATACAGCTGAAGAGGCCAGATTTGTAACATGGCAGAAACAATCTGGGGATTCCTGATTTCTGTCTTATTTATTGGCAGCCAATACCAGATTTCCAGCAGAAAAGACCTTTCATCCAGAATTAAAACAGCCCTCCCATAGCATCATGCTGAGAACAATTTTGTGGCCAGCAGAGGCAATGGGAATTCCTCAAAGGCTCCTCAGGACTTACACAGATTCTTGGGAAACTTGCATTCATTGATGTTTATAAATACATCAAATTAATATTATCAGGAAGACAGCTTTGGGGGCCTGTGCTGCCCACAGGCCTCTCAGAGAGACACGAGGCAGCAGCTCCAGAGGAAATCCTGCATGTTGGCAGGCAGAAAAGGGAAGAGGAGAGCCAGATTCACAACAGTGTGGGTCAGAAGGGGGGTTCCAGAAACATAAACCAGATATTTGGCATTAAAATACCAGGTAGGAAGAAGGGAGTGAAAAGCAGTGAACCACATTTCACTCTTAACTTCCTGAATCATTTGGAGTTGCAGCAGTTCACTCCATTTGCCCTGGGAGTTTGCTCCCAGCAATAGCAATACCTGCCCTAGGATGCCCATTGTTGGAATGTGCCAAGTGCTTTGCAGTGCACTGCAATATCTCTGTAGCTGCTTTCAGAGCTGGTAAAGTACAGCCTGAGACACAGAAGAGCTTTGCCTTACACATGGGACAAGTTTCTGCATCTGGAGTTCAAGTTTGCTGAGCCAAACCAAGGACTCTCTTCCCTTTGCCTGCATTCCTGTGAATTGCTTTGTGTGTAGAGAAAAAAGAAAAACATTGGCAGTGAGTTAAGCTACACTCCTCCCATGTATATGCAGCTTTGTGTGCATTTACAGGATGCTGAACTAGAACTTATTGCAGCAGGCTCTCTCCAGGTTTGAAAAGATCAACAGATGCTCCTTTGTCTGGCAGCAAATCCCTTCTCTGTCCTAGGCAGGATCAGTGTAATCTAAATCACTGCACACTGAGCTCCCCTGAGTGAGGAGCTCTCCCTCAGAACCAGACAGTTCAGAGATCCCAAAGACCCAATCTCTGCATGGCCAAGGGACACCTTGGATTCCCTGTTGTTGTTTTCCTCTTGCAAGCCTAAGGCCTCCATACAAATACATGCTCCAAATCAAGCTTGAAGAGAAGTAGAACAGGGATTTAAATATTACATTACACTGTTTGGACTCTGGAACACTGAAATAAATCAGAAATGCCTTTAAGCAAAACAAAGAGAAAGAAGATGCTGAAGCCTTTCAACCACAGATAGCTTCTTACCCAGGTACTGGCACATTTTTTATTTTTCATTCTGCCTTGCCAACAGCAGGAAATCTATGGTTATTACATCTCTCTGCTCTCTGAGAGAAAATTATTTTTTCCTTGACAGCTGAAATAAAAAAAAACTGAAAGAAATTTGATTCAATGTGAAACATTTTAGATGTCAACATTATTTTGGATTCCAATAAAAGGAAGTTAAAATAGTTAATTTGACTCAAAATGAGATGTTTTACTTATAAATTTAGAGCCTCATTTACCTTCTGATATTACTTATATCACACATTTAAATTACATCTCAAATATTAAAATCAAATCTTTTGTCAGCTCCAGAATGAAACATTAAGGCTAATGTCTTAGCATTCCCATTTCCTTTTTTTAAAGAAAATATTTTCCAAAATGTAGGTTTGATTTCCCAGAAATTTTCAGATCTCTAACTATTTATTTAAAAGTTAGATCTGGTATGACAAAATAAACAAATTTTCATCATGTCATATAAATGTGAATAGCTGCAATCAGACCAAACAAAAGAAAAGAGGATGGAAAAAAATAGTTTAAATTTACTGCTGATTTATCTCAATCCTTGAGTTTTCTTCCTCCTTACAAATCAAACAGCAAAATATAAAAAGCAGCAGTAATGCACCTGAAGGCAGTAAAGATGGTGTAGAGCTTGCAGACATGCTCCATGCCTGTAAATCTCAGCAAACCCCTTGAAAACATGACCTGAATTTTAAACTGATAAGGAAACAGGGGTGATGATCTCAAAACAGTTGTGGTTTGTAAACCACAGTGAAGATTTTTCCAGAGTTGTCCTTGGTTTTAGAAACAACATAAATTTCAGGTGATTTTTAAGCTAACAGGAAGAAGTTGTTTTCCTCCCAGCTCTAAGCCTTTTGTTCATGACAATTCAGAAACTGTCTCTATAAATTTAAGTTTATTAAATAATTCAAATAACATAATAGTGCCCAGAACAGAACAAAACTTAACATAAGAATATCTACTGAGGGCCCATCTGTTCAAGAAAATAATGCTAATGGAGACTGAAAAAGGCAATTGCACTTTTATTTTGTTTTTAGTTGCTCTTTTCATCTATTCATAAATTGCAAATGAGAGAACTGAAACTGTCAGTATATTACATTCATGTCCAAGACCTCCACAGTGAAGTATCCCACTTCTCCCTATGGGTCTTTACAGCTTTTAGGAAAACTCTCTTAGTATAATTCCCACACTAGCCCACTAATACTTTGCAATTTGGCTTCTGGCTCCCATCCCTGTCTCTCAGATGTCTTTGTCTGCTTGCCCACCTCAAAGACAGCCCATTTTGTAACACTAATTAGGACTGGACTGTGGCAACACAAAAATTGCATCTCCTCTAGGAGCTCTTCTATACCCTAATAACCATTTGTTTGGTAGATTTTGACAGCCCAGCAGGAGCACGTGGCCTTGCTTGGGGTTGGGGCTCTGAACTGAGACACTGTGAGGCAGCAGACTCTGTGCAATAGTCCTGAAAAGCCCTACTGGAGACAATTTTGTCTCTCTAGAGTGTCTTTCACTAAAAGATCTTCTTCTTCTTTTCTCTTATGCTCATTTAATGGAAATAAGGTTTCTACTCCTCATTAGAAGTAACATTTGCATCCAATTCACCCCCAGGTTTTTTATGTCTCATTGCACCAAAACCAAGGGAAATACCAGAAGAATCCAGTGACTATTTCAGTGGCATAAGGACACAGAATAAAGAGAAGATGACAAAGCAACAATTTTATATTAACAGATGCTCACTCTCAAGTTTTTCACATTAGTAATAATGCCAAATCTTTGAGTTTAACAAAATACAGGCAGAGGAACAACAAATGTCTGTAAAACTGTTGATTTACAATTAAGAGGAAGGGTTCCCAATTCCTGTGGAATTGGTGGAGGGCACAGCAGCTCCTGCATAATAGCTGATCATCTGAAGCTATGCTGTCACCAGGTTGGGGAGCTGCAGCTGCCTGTTGTCCTTTATATACTTTTATTTCTATTGTCTGCTTAAACTGCCAGCTGTGCCTGTCAGGAGTTCTCTCTTTCAGGAAGCTCTAAGGCCCAGCACATTGGATTCCAGCCTTGGTGAAATTTGATAGAGCTTGCTCTACCCCAGACTACAATAATAATACACTACATTCACAAGGTTTTATGTTAATGAAATGGAAAAAAAATTACTTGCCTGTCTTGATTTCAGCCCATGGCTTTGCCTCAAGCTAAAATACACGCTAAGTGAGCTTGAACTAATAATGTCATCTCTGTGATTGCTAATGATTTAATTAAATTACTATAGTTACATTCAAATAAATATCTGAATCTCATTTTCTGAAGTGCAAGAAACTATTTTAATTAAACCTGATTACAGAAGTCATCGAAGGAAGTATTCTCTTAGTACTTCTACTGTGAAATGGAATCCATTAATCACTTTGATCTTCACATTTGAAATACTACAAAAATAAGTGCCTGTAAAAGGAACTGTTGTCATGTTCTATAGAAATACATTGGTACAAAATCCTATCTTAATGGGAAATTACAGATGGGAAATGAAAGACTACTGAAGCTCAAAATTCAATAGTGCTGTTTCTTTGAAAAAATATCTCTCACTGTGCAAGTGAAATTACTCAGATTTTTTTTTTCAGACAATGGTAAATTTTCAATTTTAGAAAAAAATTAAGAATATTGTTGTGTGCTATGGTGGGACTACCACACTAAATTTCCATACAGCTGTGTTTGTCCTCAGCCAAAAAGTGGAATTAAAATAGTTTTCAGCATGCTTACCTTTTTTAAATAAGTAAAAAAAATCCATTCCAATAGAATCTCAGATTCAAATAAACACACACCTCAATTTCAAGAATTCAAACTATTTTCATAAGTAACAGGTCTTCAACATAAATAAATGCAACTGAAAATAATTTAATTTCTTTGACACATTGACCTAAATAGGTTTTTATTTCAGAAAGCTGAGTTTTCTACCTGGTCTGATGTGCCTCACTGTATTAAAGTTACTAGCAAAACATAAAGCTTGTGTTCTGGAACAGTCCAATTCTGCTGCAGCTGCTGGATTCCTTTTACTGCCATTAGGAAGGTCTGTGGAAAATAAAGCTTATAAGAATTTAATACTAAACCCTTCCAAAGTTGGCCAGTATAAAGCTTTAGCTTCTGTATAGTCTCCTTCCTCCAGGATAATTCTTGAAGAGAAAGGCCTAGAGAGCTGTGTAGAATTGCTATTAGTTGGAAAAAAAAGTTTCATTCAATTATTTATAATGGGTAATTTCTGAATACCTTGCCCAAAGATATTTAAGTCTGGACTGCTCCAGTCATGACCTGGCTGAGTCCTGAGCTTTGTGATCACATCACCCTGTAGTTTCTCTTCCCCTGCCATAACCTGCTTGCCTGAATTTTGAGTGCTCTTCCTATGCTGTACACATTATGGTTTCCTATCTGGCAGATTCACATTCCCCCATGTAACTAAAGCAGAGATGCTTCTGTTTCTTGAATTTTGCTAAAATTTTCTACAGAAATATATTTCCACAGCTACAGACCATGGCTAGGTGCTAGATAGTCACACTGCATCTTAAATGTGTACCTCTAAAGGTACAGTCACTGTAAGCTCTTCACATTTTTAACAAGCTGCTGACAACCTCGGACGAGCTTAATTTTCTGCAGATCCAGCCAGTAGAATATTCTTTGAGAAAAAAGAAAATAAAACTTTCTGGCATGTTATAAAATTGAATCTGAGTTTTCAAACTTGTGGGGCAAGATCTCAGTCGATATAAATCCCTTCTGTTCACCCCAGTCTAGACAATTCAATTTAGGCTGCCTGAGAATCCGGTCCAGGGTTTCTCTGATTAATAGCTATCAGATGATGTCCTGCAGAAGGACTGATATGTTCCTACTATCATTCTCTTGCTTTTTGTATCTGCCATTTACAATCTACATTGACATATTCCTTCCAACAATAAGATTCTACTTTAATTTCCTGTACATTGCCTGGTACACCTGGACTATACATTGCAGCTAGGAAAGCTAGAAAATGTCTAATTAAAGAGATTGGTAAAGGAGACTTGTGATTCCATCTTGAATACTTGTTTTGTGCCCTTTCTAGTCTAACTGGGTGTGGTGGTTCATCCCCCCATCCTCCTCCCTCAGGCTGCTCTATGATCTCAGGAATCCTCCTTAGGCCTTGGCTAATGGCTCTATGGCAGTTAAAGCCCCCTGGAGCTTATCAGAAACAGTGGCTGCAGCAGGAACTTCTGTTGCCGAACCAAGGAAGGGGACAAGAGATAAGCAGTCATCCCTGGGCAGCCTTGGAACATTACTTGCCTGAATCATAGCCCAAGGAGAACAATACTATTGTTACTGGACATTTGAAAAATTCCAATAATTACTGTATGGGGTTGCAGCCAGGCTGGACATTGACTGATGACTAATGCCAATCATCTTGCATCCTCATAAGCAGTGGTGCTGAGTGAGGCCCTTGGAGCTCTCTGGGGTCACAGGGGGCTGTAGCAGCATGTCCCTGAGTGGGACAGCTCAACTCACCAGCTGTCACCTTTGCAATACTCGAGGGCCACCCCGAAATCTGCGGAAGGGTCTGAGCTGTGACCCCCATGACCGAGGTTCACCCCTTGTCTGCTGAGAAATGTGAAGGCATCCCAAGGGTTCCACTGAATGTGAGGGGGATTTCAGCATCACCTCTGTACCTCTGTACATATGCACATATACATCTCTGTGTCAGTGTGTGTGCAGGTGTGAATTGACTGAAATACTCCATAGCAAGCATGGTAGCAATGTTTCCATCTCAGATCTAGAGTTACTGCTGTGCTTATAGCAAATCCTATTGGATCAGTCATCAATTAAGGGCTGTTAAATGCTTTTTATTTAAACTGTTGACCAAGATGGGGGCTAAGTTTGGGCTCAGCCTTGTTTAGGCTCCATCAGGAGCATAGAAAGCAAGGGGGACTATTCTGAACCTCATGACCCAATGTGAAGGTCTCCCTCACCTGGTTGCATCCTCAACCTTTGTGTCCCTACCCCTCTGCATCCTTACCCTGTTGTGTTCCCTGTCTCTGTAAATCATTCTAAACACATTCTAATCTGAATTTCCTTTGCATGCTTCATCTATGCAGTAATAGAGTGAACTGTGCTGTCAAACTTCATTACGTTACATTTCCACAAATTTCTATTAAACCTGCTTTTGCTAATAGCTTTGATGATGATGCTTTAAGCAACCTAAACCACTCATTTGTGACACTAGACCCCATTGATAACACTCCTGGCAAATATTTAAACCTTTCCAAGTGCCTAGTTAATATTTATACTAGACAACACATTGTAATCAGACAATTAAAATCCAGAAAGGGAAAAGACTCACTGACAAACATAATCAAACCTCTCTAGACATAGATCTCCTTCTATGTCTCCTCTACTGACATCACCAAGTGAAGCTGACAGACATAACAGCACACTAAAATTACATAATTTTTAATCTTATTTTAGGAATTTATGTAATCTGCTGGCTGCTGTGCATTGAAATATGAAATGATAAGAAACAGCACAAACCAAGACACCTTCATACAGACAGCATCTTACTGACAAGCTATTTTAACCTTTTCCTGCATTTCACTCCTACTCTGTTGCCAGTTGCCAGAAGACATGGCAGAAGATGCATCTAAACATTCCAGGGCCCTCTACTGACATTTCCATTATCCTGAATCTCCTCTTGACAAAAGCTGATGAGCCACTTCACCTCCATCCAACCCAAATTTTAACTTCTGACACTGCTGGGATTCTGACATTTTTTCTTTTGTCCATGCTGTGCCTTTACACAGAATCTTGTTAATTAAATCATCTTGATACCAAAAAATACTTTTAAAAACTGCAGGGTTGGCCCTTCCCACCACAGACTGAAAAGCCATATGATGTTTATTAGCATGCAGCATGTGTTACTTTGAGTTGGCTGTGGGGTTGATGGAGTTGACTTGAATGCCATGCTAGTGCTCACACTGGCAGATCTCCAGTTCCCCTTTGCCACCTGCAAACCACATCCTCCCTCAAACAGGATGCTCATTTCACCATTTCCAGAGGCAACACCAGCTCCTGAACTAATTCCTGTTTTCACTTATTTTTCAGGTACGGGAGGTGCTCATACACAAAAGTAAGGCCTTTGTGGAGCTTTCCAGAGAAATGACTTTGAGCTGTTGAAAAGTTTACCCTTCATTTGACTCAGTGCAGCCTCTTTGTCATTTTTGAAGAAGTCAGTTTTGAACTCACATTTTAACTACAGTTCAGTACAAGTGTGGCTATAGGTCTTCAGTCAGCCTACACAGTAGAGTCAGTGCTTCATCTTGAATTGTGGGTTGAAGAAATTCTTTAAGAAAATGATGGATTTACTGAACTATGCAGATTCAGGTTAGCCAAAGTGATTGGAAAATTGAATTTGTTGAACTGTTTTGAAATTAATGGGGAGAAGGAGTATGAAAAACATTTAGGAAATAAAGTTAATGACTATATGGCAGCATAGTCTGAAAAGATTTCACAGAGATAATAGAGAATATTACAAACCAATTCTAAGATTCATATTTTAAGGGTCTTCTGTTGTTTATCACATGATTTCAGTTCTTAAAGACATTTGTTGCAAATTACTAAAATGGCAGTTCAGCTAGAGATGTTGCTGCATTACTGTTTTGCAAGATTTTGTGTGACTGATAAATTTTTCCTCTTAGAGGACAGTGGAATAACCTCTATAATTCAATTATCCTTAACAAAATAGGTGCCTAGAATTAGAAAGAGCTACCTGAATCTTAAGTTTAAACAACTCTTTATAGGCTAGCACTGCACTATCAGGTTAGTTTAACAAGCAATTATAATTATTGAGAGACCAGTGTCTCTATTAAAAGATCAGGGAAGAACCACCACAGCTCCAGCTATGAATATAATTGGACATTTAATGAAATGTGTCTACCCAGTGTTCTTTTCCCTTTTTAACAAATTCATTTTAGAATTAGAATGCAGGACAGCAGTGCACTCAGAGATATTTCAGGGAGAAAGATGACTGGTTTTTTGCTAAGCTGATTTATTTCTTCTTAAAATCTGACAGTACAATTAACAACACCTAGGAGTAAAAGTACAAAAATTTAAAGATTATTATTACAACAAATACAGCACAATTTAAATTTTCAAAAATTGTGACTAATTTGATTATTCAGTCTGTATTTGAACATTCAGGTAATCTGAAATGGTGGAAAGCTCCCAGGATCAGTAATTTATATATCTCCCTGAAATCTACTGTTTCTAATTTTAGACTCAAAAATGCAGAAGTGCTGTACCCTTCCAGAAATTAGGTGTGCTGAAGAAGCCTCGACAATTTTCAAATCTTTAGAAGAAGAATTCTAACACTGAGATTCCTGTCTGCTGCAAACCAGAGCTCTGGCAAGACTCTGATAGCTGAATAACCAGGATTCTTACTCAGTATTTACACAAAGGTTCTTAAAATTTCTTCTCAGGTCTGAGTCTTTAATCAAACACAAAGGAAACAAGCATAAATTCTCTGAGTAAAATGAATGATTTACTGTATCTTAAATTATATGACAGGAAAGTTAATTTGTCCCTGGAATACAGTGATATATCTCTGGGGGAACTCACCACTTCCAAATGAGCAGGCAGAAACAGAAGGGATTGAAGAGTATGAGAGACTGAGTGCTGGAACCATTTTTTATCCTAAGTCAATAAAAAAATAAAATTTATGTGTGGTCCATATCTAATGCTAGGCTTAACTCCCTCTAAATGGAGAAGAAGGGATTACACATTTGGGTGCAGATTGCTCTATCCCAGATTAAAGTCAAGTTATTTTTTAATAAAGCATATTCTGTAGTAAGGGCCAGTTTCCCATTTTCACTGTGACCCCATTGCTAATATGCATGTTGGTAAGGATGAAGAATTGTACTGATTTCTCATGTGGTGGAAAGAATCCTTTTCTTATTTGAAATAAGTAAAATATTTATGACTTGTTTGATTGTAGCTTTCTTGGTGAAGTAGCCACAGTAGATGGTCTGCTACTATGGCTTTTACACACAAATATTTTTGAAATCAGCTCTGGCTTCAGCAGGAGCTACAGGACACAACATCCTAATGCTCATGGTGACAGCCACCACGGGAGAGGACCCCCAGGCTCCATCAGGAGACAGAGCAGGCAGCAGAGATCAGGCAGAACAACCACAGCCATGGCTGTGGGCTGGGAAATGGAGCCCTCTGGGGCACCCCCAGACACCCCCAAGCTGCTGCTCTGAGCCAGCACACCTCAGCAGGCTGCTGACCTGGAGTGAGGGGTCAGCCTGACTCCAGCCCAGCTGGGAAATCACAGTCCTGCTGCAGACCTTCAGTTTTCCATGGACGTCACATATACAGAGAAGAGAAAGAAAGTTCCAGCTACAGAAATGGTAAAAAAAGAAATGGCTTTTATGTACAAGTTTTAAATGACATTTGCAAATGTTTTTAATCAGGCTAACTGAATGAACTTGCTATATATTCTCTTGGAAGGATGCTTTGAAAGTAATCTAATAGTGTAAAATAATGTTCAGCTTTCCTGAACAAAACTAATCTAAAACCTGCCAAATATGTCACTCAATAAGCACTTTGTGGAGCCTATAAATGGGCTTATTAAAAATAAAAAAATCTCTTATTTTGAGCCAGTAGTATAAACTCCAGGCTGAATTCAAGAACAAATATAAGAAACAAATCAAATTCTTCTTTTAGCTATCTTCAAATACTTAGTGATGACAGAATAAATTGTCATTCAATCTAAATTCAGCAATTATGTAATGTGAGACAAAAAAAGCCCACAGCAAAAACCAAAATCTGCAGTAGATCTGTGCAGACCTTGAATTAAGCCTCTGCACTTCATGCTGGAATGGATTAATAAATGCCCCCATGTTCTGATCTGCTGGTAGAAGTGTGGACTAAATGTTGAGCATTAGACAAAAAAAAAAAAAAAATAATCAAATGTTCTAATTGTTTACCATGTTAATGGATATTTATAGCTTAATGCTGCCTCTAATTGATTTAAGCCCAACCAAAGTGAAATACAAATTTTAGTGAAGTGTATACTAACTTGAAACATAAACTTATGACAAATGCCACCTGATACTTAAAACAATACTAGACAGAAAAGTCTTCAGCATAACCTTTCCCAAGTTACACCACTGTTAATAACTGACAGATCCTAACATCAGCTTTGTACACCTGTGGGCAGAATTTTCCCACCATCAATTTATTTTCCTAAAGAAACATTACTTTGTGGTAGACAAGCACTAAAGACTAAATCAGGCTGTGAACAGCCATACTAAGCTGGGCACAGTGGAATGAAATACCTGATCACACCAGACTGCAATTTCTGTGGCAGAATGGAAAAGGAGGTGGCAGAAGAGCAGAGGACTCCAAAGGGGTATGGTGGAAATCAGATGAAAATAGAACACAAGAATGTCCTCAAGGATGGGGCTGGGGAGAAAGGCAGAGGGCAACTCAGTCAAGCAATGTTTTTCTCTTTTGATTAAAATATGAAAAAGAATGAACCACTAAGTTTAACAGATCCCTTTATTCCACAACTGAGTTACAACATGCTTCTTTCTGCTTTGTCTTTCACTTCTCCCCAGTGCTTTAAATGACCTACTAACTCAGGTTTAGATCTACTGGGAAGGCTGGATAAAATAATATCTCAGTGCAAAACAACTTTTTTCCACTTCTCTTGTTACAAAAGCAGAAATGATAAAACTATCTTCATGTTTGAAACCATATTATACTGAAAATGCTACATAAATTAACAAGGGAGTTCTTTCTTTTGTAAATAAAATGAATTAAAAATTACTGAACAACGCAGAATACAACTGTAAGATGATTTCCCTGCTTGAAATGATTGACTTGTTTGATGGATTTTCTTTTTCTGCCTTAACTAAGGCAAAATTATGTCTGTGATGCATTACAATATTTTGCATATTGCTTTGAAAAAAAAGAAAGCCTTAAGGAATTGCATGACATAGTGTTATCTGAGGATTTTCTTTTTGTTTCTTGTATAGGAAAAGAACTAGAATGCCATCCAGTCATCTATCAACAGGATTCCTTGCAGATTTAACATCTGGTGTATAGAAGAATCACAATTTAGTGCACATTATATTACGAGCTCTTGTTTAGGATCATCTTATATTTGCAGACATAGAACTGTTTGTTCCACATGTACACCAAGGAACACACCTTACCTAATCTGTGTTCTGAAATTACTATTATTAAAGTCTATGAGAAAACATTGTCCTTTACCACCCAAAGGAATACGAGAACAGTGAACAAATTTGCATTTGCTGTTGCTCTGTGTTAGCAGAGCCAAACAAAAGAAGAAAGCATTAATATTCATTTGTTTTTATTTAGCTCAGAAAAGAGTCTGACATTGTTAAAGAAAGAGACTGGGCTAATGAAATCCATAAATAGATTTGATGACATGTGGGAGGAAATCAGCTGGAGCAGTAAGTGAGAAAAAAAGAATTTGGTTCTTGAATTTTTCACAGATGAGAAAATCCCATCTGATATTGGGAACAAGTCTGTGTTCTTGCTTTTTTCATTAAATTGTTTTTTTTAAGAAAAATCTAGCATATGTTTATAATGAAAAGAGATAAACTTTGTCTGCTTCTGAAAAAATGGTAGCAGTGTTCTGTATTTCTGTGCATTAAATCTTGCAGTACCAGCATAATTTTTTTAAATTTTTGTTTACCTGATAGTTACTGCCATGGTATAAAAGTCACTCTGGAAACTCACAGTAGGTTCTCTTTGTTTTTTGTATGTCCAAGAGTGGTTCTTTGTGATATTTGGGGATTTAAATTTTTTGGTTTCACTTTTCTGGCTCTAACTCCAGAGCCATTCATGTCCAAGATCACTAGAACCATGCAGGCAGAAAATGTTACAATATCCGGATTTTCTTCTTGGTCTAGGCCCCATACAAATCTTCTCCATGCTTTATGATTATGTGCATGACATCTGGCCTTTAATGCCTTTATATTTCTAGGATTTAATTGTCAGGCAGTTTGAATTATTATTTCCTGGTCTCTTGCTGCACTCAATTAAGTTTCATCCTTGACAACCTTTGAAAAGTTGCTCTGCTCTGCCTGAACAGAAATCTCACCATCTCAGACTCCATTAGAATTCTCTTACTTAGACTCAGTGGTGTCCTACACAGTCTTCACTTCAGCTTAATGCAGCTGGAAAGCAGCCAGTTAACTTGAAAACCACATTTCACTGTTTCCATTTCTTTATAGTCCCTGGCTGCAGGATTAGCCTCCAGCACCAAAGCAAAAGACTGCAGTGCTTTATTTCTAGGAAGACAGTAATGGTGATACTAAATTAACTTAATAATGAAAAATAATTTTAAGGTTAAAAAAATACCATGTAAATTTTGAAATTTATGATGGGTTTTAATCTGGTCAGATCCCAATTCAGTCACATCTTAGTTTTCCTTTTCTCAAATTTTCCCTTCCCTTCAGGTTCCAGTGTATATCACCAATCCTTTTAAAGTTAGAAAAAATAGGTAAAATTAAGAAAATTAATGTTAAAATTGAAAAATTCACTATCATTTCTTCAGTCATTTAGAAGGATTCAGTCCGCTTCCACTCAGAATAGTTTTGGTACCAAAATCTTTCCCAAATAATACACAAGGACTTTTAAAGGCAATCCAGAACTTCCTCTGCTTATGCCAGCCTTGCTGGATGAGAGGCAGATATGAAGTGTTATGATTTCTGTATCAAAATTCGTGTCTCTACCACTTCAGTGCACAAATCCAGTAAGCTTGACACTGGAAATTTTTCCAAAGGGTCTGAGGCTTCAACCTGTGCAGTCTGAGGGTTTTGTGACCTTTGACAGATGGACAATACCTTTTTTATGTCAATGAAAGTAGTTTCAGATAAAACACCTTACCAAAATTTCTAGAAGTCATTTACAGGACAATTAGTTTGGGAAAAATTCTTTTATCAAGTTTGCCTCTACTAATTAAATTATTAAAGACCATTTTAAAAATGGATCTGGAGGAGATTCAATAAAGTTTGACAAAGTTAAACCAAAGCTGCTTTTTCTGTCAGTTCTGACTCAAGTCAGTTACTGCCCAAGCAGGGGACTGCCAGTGGATGCCATGTTCTGAATGCAGGGGAGCAGAGCTTGCATGAGACCAGTCAGGACTAACATCAACACATCCCACACAAATGGATCAGGAGCCTAAGTGGAGGAAACGCTGGGAGTGACTTGGACCTGCAAAGACATCAGTGAATATTTCATTCAGCCTTTACTCAAGACAGAGTACAAGATCCTGTTGCCATCAGAGTTGCAGGTAACAAGTATCTTCTATTTATAATTCAGATATTTTGACTATCTCTGGTATAATTCACTGATATAATTTTCATTTGCCTTTGTACACATACAAGAAAAAAGCACTTGCTAGAGCAAACACTCTAAGATTTCAATAAAGAGCTACAGGGGTGTAATAAAGGAGAGAAAAATTAAGCATTTGGAAAATATTTTCCACAAAGGTACCTTAAAGTCCTTGGCTGCAGCTAGCATACATTTGTTTTTCTGGAAAGAGCATATACACACTATTGTAGCTGATTGCTTTTCCAGATTTATTGACTTTGCTCTACTTACAAAATTATCATCAGCTCTCTAATGCCAATAACTGGAAGAGAGTTTCTAGATTTTTCTTGTCAGGAATAAAGGCTTGACTTTCCTCTAAAGCATTCCAAATGCTTTTCCAGTATTTAGGCTTTCATCACTGGTTCTTTCTATGAGCCTCAGATCAGAGGGAATGTAGAGACAGCAGTTTCAGTAATAAAGAGACTTCTGAAAAAAAAAAAAAAAAATCACCAGCCCCATTACCCTATCCCTTGCATAGTGGTCAGCAATCCTCCCTGGGCAGAAAAGAAAGCTGTATCTCCCTATAAAACCAGGAAGCCCAAACACAAATGATCTGAATGGAAGGAATGTAAGAAACAGGCAAGAATTTCTCAGAAGAGCCCTGAGTCAGGGGCTGGCACCAGAGAACAGACTGAGGCAGGAGTACCCAAGCATTTGGGAACATTCAGAATTTGGCTCAAACTTCCATTTCCTGTAGAGTTTGATCTTTTAAAGCTTGCTCTGAAGGAATGAGTTTTACTGTCAGTATCTTCTAGCAAGAAAAAGAAAGGTCAAGAAATTTGGAATATGTCTTAGGAAATCCCCTCGTTTATAAGAGCTCCACATGAAAATTTACCAGAGAGAGAAGGGTGGACTGTCTGTTCTCATCACAGGTTGTGCCCAGAACTGGAGAACAAATGCTTGCAATCCCACCTATCCCTTTAAAAGTATTACTGAAGTATCAACATACTGAGCAGGACATGAGACAGTAAAAGAACAAATTAGCTGAAGTTACAGGGACACAGACTTGTAACCCTGCACCGAGGAGAAACTATTGGGTCAAAATGCTGGACCTCAATTAAATATACAACCTGTATTTAACACGAGGTAGTCTGATACTTGTTAGTAGCACAAAGTATCTTCTCTACCACCATAAATTCTAATTAGCTATATTTTGCCAGTTGTCTCTAATTTATGACCTCATTTGCTCTTACACAGAAATTTGTAATATACCAATTTAGAGAGTCTCCTAGTCCTAACCCTACACATAACATTATGCTTAATGTGCAGTGACCACAATTCACATCTCAACCTGGAAATATCAACATGGTAAGAAATTTCTTTTTCTTTTGATTTTAAAGCAAAATAACCTACTTTGTCTTCTCTTGCTGTAACCTTCACCCTCCCAAACTTCTGTGCTTTATATAACACCACAGTAACTACTACCTGCTCCATGTGATGTAGCACTGCTAAGCCTCCTTTCCCCAAACCCCTTGCTGCTCACAGCTAATGGAAGACTTAGCCAAGAAATAATTCTAAGGCATGTCTACACTAAAGAAATAGGATGTACTTTAGGAAACCCAGAGCCAAGTCCTGAGACCAGAGTCAGTATGTCTATGCAGTTTAGTGCTAAGTGGATTTATTTACTTGTGTCCAGAATGTCTTGGAATGCCTCACTAGGTCTGTGCAAACATGATAAATGGAATGCAAACCCAACCTGACTTGTATCTGGTCCCTCCACATATCTTTGCCTTATGTTTCATTTCTCTTTTTGAGGTCAATATGAGCACGTGGTCTCTCTTACCAACATAACCATGCAAATCAGCTATGATTCTAGAAAATATAATGTATTCTGCAGCTCCATTTACTTGTTCTGTTGTTGAGTGTGTGCATTATACCTTTTCACTTGCCTCTTTATCCTGACATGCCCTTTATTTTGATTTAAACGTGTTTATACTTGGAAGCTATTAAAATAAAATGATGATAGAGTTAATCATTATTATAACAAACACAGACTATCTCCTCACCTTTAATTATCTCCTCTTTTGTGATATATTAATCAGAGAAGACACTTTTGATAGCTCTGAAATTGAAGAAGTTGGTTGAAAATATACAATAATCGTGACACTTCAAACAGAAGCCCTATTACTACACTTAATAAAATTGTTTCAAAGGCTCAAAGTGTGAAAAATGTTCTACACTCACTATTACTATTTTTTAATATTTTGTATTTTAAATTGTAGTCCACATGGCTTCCTCATTTATTTTGTATTTTAAAATTGCAGTCCATGTGACTTCCTTATATTTTTCCTCAATATGTCAAAATTTTTAATCGCTTTCATCCTGAAAGAGTACTCAGAGCACATGAAAATGCATAATGCCTACAGCCATACTGTCTCCAGCTGTGATCTTGTCAGAACTTATAAGAGAAGTGGGTCTGTACTTGAGTGGCAGGGCTCTAAGAGCAGTACAAGTAAAAGTTACACTGCTAAAGCAAGGGGTGACTCTTCCCAGGGCACTGCACCGGGCTCTGCTGCATTGTGTAGGTTGGATTTGGTCATGCAGGTCAGCAGACAGAGCCTGCCCTCAAAAGACCACCAGTCCCAAAAGCTGAGCAAAGTCTGATTGAGAGGCAGGCCAAATTCCCACCTGAGTACTGTGTGTTACTGTAGTGAGGTAGTTGTGCTTCCATGGGGCTGGAAATCAACATTGCTGGACAGTTTGCAGCCACTAAAACCTCAGAATATGCTTATCATTATTAACTTGCTACAAAAAGTTGGTAGTTCAGAGATGCTGAATTCTAACCTGGGCAACTCTTGCTAAAGCCTATTACTTTCAGATGACCTTGTTACTGTGCTTGAATACATTAATTGCTAAACTTAATTTACTTCTTTGTCTTGCCTGTGATTTGTTACAGAGTGACTTCTGCATATTGCAGAGTTTGTATAAATCAAGGTTAAAACTCCAATGAATTTTGGAATACCTGTTGATAAACAATGCTGAAGAACACAAGATATTTATCATTGTTAGTATTCACTGGCTGGGCTAATCCATATTCATAAATAATTCCTTGAATATGTGAAGCACTAACATTTATAGTTTAGATTTGTAATTATCTCTTGGGTTACAGACAAAAACAACGTCTCCTTTGCTCTAATACTGCTCTAACCCAAGGACAAAAGAGAGAAGGAGACAGGCAGCTGTCCCTGTGCTGTGCTTGGTTTGTAAACAGCTCAAGTGCTGCTCATCACAGATGCCACAGGAGCTGTGCACACACTGCTGAACAGATCCTGTCAGCCCCTGAGCTGGGGGTCCTGGCTGGGGCATTCCATGACAACCATATTTTGATGATACCATGCCTAGAATAAAGTATGTCCTAAGAAAGGAAAATTTCATGGGGAATAAGGTTTTGGCGGGGCTTTTTTTGTTTATTTTTGTTTTTAAACTTAAACATCTGTGATCCAGTGTTTCATATTTACAAGAAATATTCCATACTCTAGATATTGTTTCCAGTCTTGTTCTGATACAAAACACGATGTGAAATATGTACAAGAAAGAAAGAAGGGAAAAGGTAAATTATTAACAATTTTAATTTTCTGCACACTGACAGATTATAAATTGCTTATCAGCAGTGGTGCAACTAGATGGAGAGGCTGACACTGGCTTGTGGCTGCAAATGTTTACAGAAATGCAATTTTAGCAATTCAAGCCCTGATCCCAGCCACAGTGTTAAAGCTAAGAAGTTGGTGTGCAAGTATCCTTGCTGGCCCTGCCAGCTGAAGGCTCTTGAGCAGCTAGAATCAGCACCCTGTGATTATCAACTTCAACAGCCTTTTGTCACAAAAACCATGAAAAGTTAGCTTAACATCATAGAGAAGCAGGCACAGAATATTTTGGTCCCATATTTTGTGTCAATAATGCATGTAATAAGTCTTGAAAACGTAATAACGCTTCATGCAGCAAACCTGCTGGCTGTGGAAATGCCTTTGACACTTTAAATACTCAGTTCATATTAGGGACAAAAACCCTCAAACCCCATCTTTAAATTCTATAGCAATTTTGAAATTAAAAAACCCCAACAAAACAAAAATAAAATCAACCACCAATCCCCCACCCAGATCCCAGATTAATTGAATAAATGCAATCTGTAGCTGCATTCTTATGCCAAGCTTCAGTCTGGAACATTTTAGAGCCAAATGACAAGCTCATGAAAACAGGAATTTTAAACAAGAACTGTGATGACTGTCAAGGTAAGAATATGAATGGTTGTTCTGTAACACCTATTGAACTCTTTTCTGAGCCAAAAGTAATGTAGCAAAACCAGTCTATAATAAATATTTTAGATAAGATCTAATAGATAGACATTTGCATTTGATATTTTAGAGATTCAAAGTCATTGGATCAAATTCATTCCTGGTGAAACACAAATCTCCCAAATCACTCATGATAAAGCTATTCCATACAAAGTTCTGTTTGTGAGGGTCTCATATTTCCTTAGTTTAGTCATGCTGTAAAACTTGCTGTGGCAATAATGACAGAGATTGATACAAAGACTATTACAGCCTTTCTTCAAATTTTGCTTTTTACACTGCTGAGTGTCTTCTTCTTTCTGAAAAGGTAATGGGGAAAGAGGCTCAAGAAAGCTGTTGCATGTTCTAGAACAGTTGTGGGGGTCATAGCAAACAACTGAACTGTGCAGGCTCTCCATTTGCCACAAGAAGAGTTTGGTATGCAACTAATTAAAATACCCCAGATATCACTCACTATAGACAGAAAAGAAAGTAGAGCCTGGCCTAAATGGAAAAGAATGTAGGAACCAAAACAGATTGGCTAAAGTGAAGGGTACAGAAATGGCCAGGAGTTGTATGGAAATAAACCTCAAATGAATATATAGCATTGAGAAAATGAAACAGGCAGAATTGAGTTATTTCCAGCCCCAGCTTCTGAGTGGATTGGACAGGAAATGACAGGCTATATTAGATTAGTTTGGATTCATCTAGGTTTCTTTGATACCTGGTTTTCTAACCCAAAAAGATCTGGACTAGCCAGAGTCTAGGAGAGCAGCACATAGGAGTCCATTAGCTGAGATGAAGAAGGTGAGGACTGAAAAACTAATTGTAAGAGACCAAAGGAAATGGATTAATAGAAGATAATGTAGGCTGTATCAGCAACAGAAGAAGATTGGAAGGCTAGACAGAAACAGTAATAGAATGAATTTGGTATCATAAAACATCAGGTCTTAATGGCCTAATTAAAAAAAACCCAAACAAATAAACTCACAACTCATGATATAAAATAAGAGTTCTTCAGTGTAAAAGTGACTGAGAAATAGATAGACATGCAATCTAAATGTAAGATGACAACAAGCTGCCACAGTGACACCTGTGAAAGTAACAGAGACATCATCCACTTCATTAAAAGCAGGTAATGCTTGAGGGAAGAATACACAACATTAAACAGCTTTGACTGCAGTATTGGCTATAATTTTGCTCAAATGAAGGGGACTGGTGAAACCTGACTTACTTCTGCTAACAAATGAAAGCAGAGAATGGATAGAAGCCCATTAGTGTCTATAAATACATCACAGGGATAAATGCCAGGAAGGGAAAAGATCTCTTTGTGTGAAAATAGAAGATGCTGGCACAAGAATAAAGCAGCATGAGCTTTCCCTGAATAAACTGAAAATTGGATGTCAACAGAAGGTTTTTAAGCAAAGGAATGACTTTTTGTGAGTAACAACCTCCCTACAGGCACAGCAGACCTAGTCCCTTGCTGAGCTCCTAGGACGCAGTGACAGGAGCCTGCACTGACTGGGAGTGAAACTTCCTCACCTCCAGGATCCTCTCCAGTTTTCCTATAACTTGAGTGCAGGCCTGGTGAAAGCCTTGGAGTAGACATAATAAGGCAAGACATAATAAGAACCTGCAGACAGAAGCTGAATGTGTTGTCTCAGAGATTTACTCTTCTCACTGCAAAAGTATTAGCATTAATCTGCTTGGCACACAAGAATAGTTTTGTAAGACTAATAGGAGATGTATTTGCAAGATCTCTGACTCCCTCAGACTTCTGAAATACAGTATCACAGACAAAGCATTGCTACCCAAATTCTTTCTAATACTTCCTTCTCAATTCTAGTAACAGGAACTAAAGTTGGGGCACATCAGAGAAGCCGGTTGACATTGACACAAGGCAGAAAGTTGAGAAATACTTTACAGACCTAAAAATAAAACCAAGCAGACCTAAGCCAGTGAACTTTTTCCACAGATCTCTTTGTTTTGCTTTCACTGGTTTTTCTATCTGGGGGGGGGAAGGGGGGGGGGGGCAACCAGAAACTCATGTGTAAGGGAATGGGAATTCGATACATGGGAGGAGGAATATTCTAAGTGCCACTAAAGGACACACAGCAGTCAGACACTCCCATACACATTGCATTTCTGCTTTTGGCTAAGTTGCCATCCAGATACTCAGTTTCATCTTTTTATTAGAAAAGGAGGTAAGTGGATCTTAGTTCTTCAGACACAGATGAATACTACAGTGCAGCTGGTTCAGTCTGGGGAGCAGCTCCTTCCAGTCTGCCTTCCTAACCAAAGGAGAAACTTGTTTGACCCTCCAGTACCCTGTGAGGGACTACTATCCCCATGGCAACTGCCCTCCCACCCACCTACCTCTGTCCTCTCCCAGCTGACTCAACTACCCCTTGGGTTTGATCCATATCCCAAAAAATACCATCAGCACTGGAAATGCACCCTCATCTTCATGAAACAAAAGGGACCCTAGTGGCTGCAATTTGAAGTTTTAGGAACTGTGATTTAAAAACAAAGCACAAAGTCTAGCAGTTTCTGTTAGTAATTTGCATAATAGTTAAAATTATATGATGCTCTTTACAGAAAAAGCTTCAATATAAACAATATTTAGAGGAATAAAGTATTAATTTGATATGTGATGAGGAATTAGGATATATCACGTTTTCAGTTGAAATATGAAAATGATGAGTTTTTGTTATGCAAATATACAGAATTCCACTTCTGCTAGACTACCCTTGTGAGGTTTTTGCAACAAATAATCTTAAATAAGAGAATATTCAAATATTAAATTTTTATTATAAAAGAATCCTGTGTCTGTGTTACAAAGACAACATGCTACAAAACTCACTTTATTTTTTCCCAGGTAAGATGCAGTTGCCCTTGGGAGAGGCACATGCTTGCCTGGCACCTCCCACTGCTGCCAGGTGAGCCCCTGTCCCCTTTGGAGCCATCCCCCCAAGCACCACTGAATTTACAAGTCCCTCCAATCAGCCACCTCACTGCCCCAAAGTCACAGCATGGCCCCCTCTGTGGCTCTCCCTGCCTGCTAATTCATTCTCAGGGCTGTCCTTTATGAATTCCTTCATGGCAAACAAACTGCAGGCAGCATTTCCTGGGCTTAATCCTCTGAACTAGTGGGAAAAACAACCAGCGATGCTCACCCACTCTGCATTTTGCCTGTTGTTCTTTCAGGGCACAATGACAGGCAGAAACGCAGAGGGAAAAATAATTTTTTTGTGCACTTCTCCTTTCTGTTTCTAGATGACCTTTATTTGTGGAGCAGAGCAAACTGCTGTGAAGACTGTCAAAAGAAAACCCCACCAGGGTATTCTTTCAAGGGGATTTTTTTGTTTGGTTTGTTTTTCTCTTAATCAAAGAAACCTAATTCGCATAGAAAGTGTCTGTTTGCTCTTTGTGTCTGGAAAAACATAAGAATTACAATGTTAACATTTCCAAATGGCAAAAAATGAATTTCAAATAGCTGGCAATGAAAATTCTTGATAAACACATGCTGGCTGAAATTCATTTCTGTTTCACACTCACTATGCCTGAACCCCATATTAACCATATGCTTTTGCAGATTAAGTTTAGTTCTGTGCCTAGTTTATAATCTGCTTTGTTACAATGCAGCTATAATAACCTAAGGTTCCTGAAAATTTAAGCTAAAGGGAAAAATAAAGCTAACTGTGAGATTTGCAAAATTGTACAAGAGACAGAGCATTTGTCCTGTATAATAAAACCCTGCCAAAATTTCAAGTAAGCATTTAGTAGTGACAGTATTTTGCTATGAATTATACTGTCTGTTGCTGGCTTGTATTCCATTGGTAATTTTATACTTATTGTACAAATTCTGTGGGTAATATTATAGAAAGTTAAATCACACAGAAATGAAAGTATGATAACATTTCATATTCAATTTCAGCTTCAGCACATGTCAAGAATTCTGAATACATACCTTGTTTAGAGAGTTGCCTCATGAAGTTGCTGGCTCTCTTTGACTTGGGTGACACTGGCCTGCTCTCAGCAAGCAGCTGGACCAGATGATGGCCATATGACTCTCCTATTTGTATCAACTTGTCAACAGCAACATTAAGCTTGCTGAATTTTAGTTAGAGTCCTTTGCATTACGTTGCATGGGTTATAATTGTAAATCATGCAAATCACTGGGCCTCTAAATCACTCAATTAACAAAAAAAAATTTCCACACAGTTTTTAAAAATACTTATATCCAAATGTAATGCACAAATTTGCATGCAGCAAATAAATCTACTATCACAACCAGGATTGTAACTGGTAGTTTTCATCCTAAGCCCACGTCCACTAGGATTACTCCAGGTTCTTGGAGGGGCTCAGTTTGGTGCTGGCAGAGCCTTCCCTGAGCCTGCTGTCAGCACAGGGCTCTGTACTACTGAGGGCTGGACATTCACAGAAGAAAAGAACCCTGTGCTCCAGAGATCTTTCAATCTCAACCCAGAAACAGGAAGAGACAAATCACATCTGTAGAGTTCACCTCAATGAAAACCTCCACCAATCCCTTTTAAACTAATTTTCTTGATCCAATTCCCCATGACTCAGTCCCTGCTTATATAATGAGAACATCATTCTGGCCTGTTGCTTTGGAAGGCAAAAGGGAAAGAGTAGACTTCTTACCCCTCCTTCCCATCCCCAAAGCATACCTGTGAGTTTTCTGATGGAACATTCTTCTTTTGAAAAATGGAGGTTTGTAAAAAACTGAAAAGTTTTGATGAGCAGGGTAATTTTGTAGACTCTTCAAAACTTGATTTCTCACTAGTTCAGCTTCTCACAGGCTGAGAAGAGCCAGGGCCTTAGAAGCTGTGGCTTAATCTCTCTCATCAAAATCCATTGAACTCTGAGATTCTTTTTTGGCCACCTCCTGAAATTCCGCACAGCAAAGGATGCCTCCTAGAGCCAAGCTGCAAGCACCAGCAGCTTGGGCTGCTTTGACAGGGCCAAATGCCTCCTGCAAACTGACATCAGGAACCTGGGCTGGTGAGTTTTGTTTCCCAGGGAAAATGGGGGGCATTCATGCTCAGGGGCCTGTGGCCCTGAGTTGCTGACCGCCTCCTGAAATTCCGCGCAGCGAAGGATGCCTCTCAGAAGCAAGGTGCCAGCACCAGCAGCTAGGGCTGCTTAGACAGTACCAAGTGCTTCCTGCAAACTGACATCAGGAACCTGGGCAGGTGAGTTTAATTTCCCAGGCAAAATGGGGGGCATTCATGCCCAGGGACCTCTGGCCTAGAGCTGCTGGCCGCCTTCTGAAACTCCGCACGGCAAAGGTTGCCTCCCAGAGCCAACCTCACCACTGCCAACCACGAAACAAAACCCACCAGCCCAGGTTCTTAATGTCAGTTTACAGGAGGTGCTTGGCACTGTCAAAGCAGCCTGAGTTGCCAGTGCTGGCAGCTTGGCTCTAGGAGGCATCCTTCTACGTGCCAAAGCTCTGAGGTGCAAAGTGAAGCTGCACAATTGTTTTTAGACACTTCTGTTCTACTCTTCCTAAATGACAATGTCTGTTTCTACAAAATTAAGCTTCACTTTGATGCAGAAGTATTTTTGGTTTTCTCTTTGTACATGGAAATCTCAACAATTCATGATCTTTCACATAAGTAAGCATGCAAAGCCATGAGAAGGTGATCTGGCGATCTACTCTGCAAGGATGGGGCAATGGGAGACCAGTTGTTTGAGAACTGTCTAAGTAGAGTCTGAGGTCTTCAAACACCCATCCCTTCTGCCAGGACAGAAAATCTCAAACCATCTCTGAGGTCTGGAGTGTCTATTTGCTCTGCCTTTAAATAGAGACTGATGCTGGCATATTAATCTTTCAATAGAAGATTTTTCCATTCAGGCTTTTTCCCAAATATGCAGCATTCTCTGTTCTACATCCAATTCATCTAGGATGGCATTCTTCATACACCAGCATTCTTGACATCATCAGGAAAGATTTGTAAAGCCATTACTGTCCCAGCATATATTGCAGTTGAGACAGCCACGTACAAATACGAAATACACAGAGCACCACCACACAATTTCAGAAAGCTTCAACCCAATACACAGTAACACCAAACCACTTCAGAAGGCTTCAAGCATCTGCCCTTCTTGTTCTTCAGCCCAGCCTTTTACACCCCTCATGTTCCTGCATTGCCCCTGTGTGCCCTCTGCTCCCTTTGGTGCTTGGTCAGTGCCCCTGGGCACTCCCTGGCTCATTGCTGTCAGTGCTGCTCACCTGCTTCTCACAGCTGCACCCACTGGGGATGAGGCTCCCACAGCCCCATCCCAATCACCACACACTGTGCACCTACAATTACAGCTCAACTTTATTCTGAATTCACTTCCAAATGTGGCTGTACCTCACACATAGCAGCCTTAGTCAGTGTTCATGAAGGCCACAGGAACCATCCCATCACACAGTAACATTCATAGGCAAAACCTGGCTAAATCAGTTTTGCTCCCTGTGTACCAGAAGCTGGACAAGCTAATTTGCACAGCTAGCTTACCTGCACATTCAAAAAGGGACCTGGGCTGAGGGAAGATTCCCTGCCAAGCTCTGATTTGCCTCCCTGCCAGCACAGCCATTTATTCTCACATTATTTCTCTTACAATAACATCTAAGAGCTCCAGCCCTCGATGGGGATCTCACTGTTACCCTGTACACAAACACACAGCAAAGACCAGTGCCCTTGTTGCAATGGAGCCTGGCTACTGAGCTTGAAGCAAACAGATAGAGAAACACAGTGTTTCCCTCTTATATTGATGGTAGCTCCCTGCTGACAAACACAGACTCCTGGGAAATTGAGGTCAGGTCCTCTAGCTGTTTTTACTAAGAAAAGGAGCAAATCAATGCTGTAGTAAGGTCAAAGACAGAATGCAGGCAAGGAAAAAGAAGTAAGATGGCTTTCCTGCTTATGAACTTGAAGGGATTTCTGAGCATTTCCTCAATTGTCAGGCTGGTGCTGAATACTTGCAGGAAACAAATAATGTGACCTGGCGGCTTTGTTCACGAATCGCTGTGCACTGCAGCCAGTCAGCTCTGCCAAATGCAATGCCACCCCCATCCTAGTGGAGCTTCATGTCCACTTCTGGAGTCCCAAGCTTACTATTGGCAATATTACAAAGCAAGACACCTAGACAACCTTTAGATATGATTAGAAAGGAGATGCAGATAGAGCTGAGTGTGAAAGAATGACCAATCCCCACACTATTTATTTAGTATTGTTGCTTTGAAAAATTCCAAAGCTGATCCAGGAAAATACTGTCTTGAGCACTCCTGAAATTGGCTAAGTGACAAGATCAACTGACAGCAAGGAAAAAGCTTTCAAATAACTGGAAGTATTTAGAAATAGAATAAATGAACTGTCTTCAGGACTTTTTAAAACAGTAATACTTGTATCTGGACTGGTACAAATACCCCGACAATACAGAGTCCTTCACTGAGAGATCTTTTTTTCTTTAAATAGGATTGTTATGTATATTTCACATTGCATGACTGCTTGTTACCTAAGGCCTTTGCTGCAACCACAGAGATAGTCAATATTTCTATCTGATTACAGCATGTAAGAATTGCCTAAAACTCTTCTGTGGCTACAAGCTCTGTGAAAATGGAGTGTTGAATCTGCATCAAACATCTGAGTTTAGTAAGAAAACCTGAACCATATGGCCACATAAAATACAGGGAAATATTGGCCACACTGTGTCTACAACAGTACAGAACCTCTTTAAACCCTTAAGGGAAATCAGCATCTTCCTAAATTAGAGGAACGAGTGTCGTCAGGATGGAGCAGAACATTGAAATAGGAAAGACTAGGAATTGGAAGGAAAATTGGTACTCTATTGCCCAGCTTGCAATTCAGTGGACAATACCACATAACATCAGAGCCCATAGCATTTTGTATATTTTGTCAGTTTGGATCTGTCTCAGATCAGCAATTTTAAAGAATACTTCTTTAACATGAGTCTGGACTTGCCCCTCTGCTCAGCACCAGAACACTGATCCTGTGAACACCCCTAACTGCCGAAGATTTTTTAAGTAAATAGTCTTAGCAAAAATAGCCCACAAACCAAAAGTGCTTCTATTTTCCTCCTTAGAAAATATAGTTTTATTGGAAGTTCCATAACTTTATATTCTGACATTATTAATTTGAGGCATTCAGCCTTATTCAGCATTTCAAGCTATTAGAAAATTATTATATAGCTCCAAAATCAAACTTTTTATAAAATAAATCTTACTCTTTCCATGGGGGGGAAAAAGCCTATGATCAAATAAAAAACAAGTGCAAATTTAAAACTTTCAGGATATCCCAGAGATGTTCTGTCAGCATCAAAAACACACACAGAAATTTCAGCCTATCTCAGGAAGGGCAGGTTTTCTGTAACGTGACATCTTTGCCAGATGCACTTAATGTCTTGGATGCCAGTCAGGTCTGAATAAGTATGAACTGAAAATTGTGCAGTCTTTCATATTCCTTCATCTCCTTACAGGTCAGAACTGAGACCTGCACTGTCACTTCACAGGCAGTTATCTGCTTTGTGACTGAAAAGAGGATTTTTTTCTCTAAGATTATCAGTTGGGCACCTTTATAGGCAACAAAGAAGAAACAAAACCCAATCATACAGCCTAACTTTCTTATCAAGGGCATTCATAAAGTGGAACAAAAGCCTGACAGCTCTGCAATGGTTAGTTTTGAAGCAGGCTTGGCTAACTTAGACTTATGGGAATTTGATGCAAATTCTGAACATCTTTTTACAGTCCAGCGCTACCTGAAGCAATGGGGGTGGGGAGGGGCAGCTGAAGCTGCTCTGCTCCAGCCCTGCCCTCAGACCATGCAGTGCAGTTTCATGACCCCACAGCAGCTGGATTCCCAGCCCAGACCCAGGCAAGCAGACTTGATGTGGATTTTGTGTGGCAATGGAGAGGGTTGATGTGTAGTCACAGTGATGCTCGTTTCTTGTGCTTACTGAACCACACCAAGTTCATTGGGCTGACCAGCACAGCTAGCATGGCCATTCCATACTTGAGCTACATTCCTCACCAGCAGCACCCTTAGGAAGTATTAATTTGCTTTCCTTTTAGTACTGAAGACTGAAAACAATGCTAGGGGATGCCCTCTCTGTACTGAAAGAACAACAAAATCTCATTAATAAATTTAAGGTCCAATCATAATTTTCTCAAATAGATATAGAAGATATTACAGCAATTTTGACACTTTCAGGTTATATTCAAAGACTTCTTTTCTAAGGGTGGTAATTTTTTCATAATGTTAGTACATATTTTCTTTCAAAAATATTCTGCCTTTGTTGCTGAGAGAGGAATACTAGTTGATAGTAAGTGAAATTGTTGCCTCCAGACAAATTGGCATTCGCCATTCAAGCAGAAAAATAAATTAAGTGCAACATTTAGGCACTCTGCATTAGGTTGTTAAAAAAAAATCAACAAAGGGAAAACAAATGCTATGTCAACTATTGACTGTAAAAGCCAAATAAATAAGAATTTCTCCAGTACTTGTACAGCCATGTAATTCACTACATGCTTAAAAGTATGAAGTTTTTAATTGTTTTGTTGGAACTAGCTATTGACTTTACATTTTCTGTAGAGAAATATGTGGCCTTGGTAAATCCTAAAACTACACCTGTTCTTTTAATATTTCAACGTGGTATTTAAAATAACTATATTATAACTATAATATTACTACTATTAAGAATTATTAAACATAATTATGATGTTTTGCCACAGTCTGGAGGACTATATTACTCCTTTACCTTGCCTTTAGAAAAGGTCTTTTTTCCTGAAGAATTCAAGACTGCTTACACATTTTAAGATGCAGTAAGCATCTAAGATCATTTCACGCACCAGGTGAGGCCATCTCTGAAGGAGAGTGTCAATTTTACTTTCCTCCAATACTGTAGGACAGGAAAAAGAATGGAAAAATTTGAACATAATGAAGTTCACTACTGGGACAGCTGTCATTTGGCAAAAGTCATAACAGCATTTACTATGGAGCACATGCTCCTTGTCACTTGTACCCCAGGAACAATGTATTGCCATTGTCAGACATTTTGCAGCATAAAAAGAGGTTTTGGTAAGCTTCTACCATGAAAACAGTGTGAAATTTGTCAATAATTCGTGTAGTTTTGTGTCTATCACTATCACTCTGGCAGAGCCATTAGCATTCTTTAAGGTTCCCTCAATCCCTACATTTGATTAACTCAACTTTGTATCACTAGGAAATTTTTTCACCCTTCTGCTCATCCACTTTCCCCCATTATCAATAAAAAGTTTGTCACTCCACACACAAAATTATAGCTCATCCCACAGCTAATTTCTGCCCTTCAAACTGACCACCCATTCCTTGTCAGAGCCAAGGACTTCCCATTACCTGACTCCTACCCAGAGCTCTGGTCTGCAGGTGAACAGTCACAAAGTTGAGGATCCAACACAGCAGGGGCTAGAACCACTCTGACATGGGCTAAATTTATTAATTGTAATCATCCTCCACATTCTTCCTAAATTCTGTCCTTCAAAGTCCTTCTGCTAATATGTATGACCTTGCGCTTCTCAACACACCCCTGAAATCTTGTATGTACTCCATATCTCTGTAGGGTCATATCTGTGCCTCCCCTAGAGCATATTCATTCACCACAACAGTCTGGGTGAAGCAATAGCCACATATTCCAAGGCAGATTGCCAAGCCCTGAAAGGGCAAAAACTGTGTGATACACTGGTAATGCACAGTTCCACTGACAAACATACTCATGTTTGTGTCTACAACTGTTCATGCATTTAGCAGGGCACAAACAGTCCCTCTTACAGACCATAGCATAAATCAGAAAAGAGTAGGGGCTTTAAATATATTTATTCTTACTAACAACATCAGCAATTCAATTTCTGAAAGCTCAAGTTAATACTCTTTTCTGCCTAGGATTTAGGGTGGGATGCACCCTTCTTTCCCTTCAGGAAATAATTTTAAGAACAGAGAAATGAGTACTTATATTTAAGTAGCTCCATGCACTCCTTCTACCTGTCATCAGCTCATGCACCCAGATGAATTTTAACAAAGAAGATGGTGATGAGGTGAGCTACAGAAGAGGGGAAGAAAGAAACAAAGAGGGCAGTGGCTGAGCCTTTGTGGCTCCAGAAAAGAAAGGGGCCAAAATTAATGACTCAGGAGAGAAAAGAAAATCTCAAATTTCAAGACCACTTCTCTTTTCCAATTCATTGTGGGGTCCTAAATTAGTTAAAAAAAAAAAAAAAGGTCTTAAAAATATGATAAAAACACCCCAAACTCTGCAGGAGTATGGATTTGATTTGTTCTCTCAACCTGCTTCACAAGATCTGTTACAGTGTGGCTATACTTGCAAAGTCCAGCCACATTTTACCAGGTCAGAAGTACTCATTAAGCATTCAAGGTTCTTTAAAGGGAGCCAACAGGTGGGAAAGCTGCACCAACCAGAATGCAACATTAGCACGCAAGGAATTTGGATGGATGCCACTTTTTGGCATGAAATGACTGCAAGAGATTTGCTGAAGTAGTGAACCATGCTGATGCAAGGTCACTGTTATGTTAAAAGGTTGCCCTGGCCCTGTCACCAGTTTTCTTTTTTAACCTTATGTCACCATTCTTCTAGCACTACCTTTTGCTGGAAGCCTGGGCAATTTCTCCATCACTTGGCTGATACCTGGAATACTGTAGACTTCCTTTCTGTGCATAGGTATAGTCACACTCTGCAGAGAGATTCAGGAGTCAAATGAACCCTGTTCAGTTGTTAACTCTTTCCTCTCTTGGTCTCAGGTAATTTGACACAGTCCATACACAACCTCCCTGTATTAGGGGAGAGATTATTTTGAACCAGAGAAGGTAGAACAAGCATTAAGCTCACACTGCAGCTATACTGGAAATTTGCTATGCTTTTTTAAAAAGAAGGGTCCTATAATTTCCCTGCTTCAAGGTGATTAGCCTGAAGTAATGCATGGTGAATGACAAATCTTTGGTTGATGAATAATTTGACTATTTTGTTTTGCATGTAAATCTGACCTTTATAGTGAACATTACTGCATTAAAAAGGTTCTGCATAATCAAAACACTGTACAGCCAACATCTGTTATTCAGAAGACCCGAGGGGTAGAAAAAAAAAATCACAGCAAATAATTTGACCTAAATATGTTTTGCTCTGTGATATAAAGTATACTTTTACTGTCTGACTTGCTAAATTCTTCATGCCTTAGTGTGACACTGTTTGTTAACAGAAGTATGCAATTTGTGTAACCTTTATGTTTAATGTTGTAGCTAATTGTTGTTCTTTAATAGTGAATACGTCATTTGTCACACAGTGAACTGTAGATGCTGAAGACAGATGGACCACCAGATGGACCCTGGGAAGGATTGGTTAAAATGTCAGTGATAAGCTAACAAAATGAAACACAGTAGACTGAAGAGACTATTCAGCTGAAAAGCCTGTCTACAGAAATAAGTTCTGTATTATTCACATTCATTAAAGTGCACTTCAGCCACGCTGTTTTGACATTTTTCGCTTTGTGACTTTTCAAAGCAGCCAAAGCTTTTTTTCCTTCCCCAAATACTTGTTTGATAATACAAACCAGCAGAAGTGATCCTAGCTTTTAGAAGTGATCACTTTTGCCATCAAGGAACTTTACCACAGTTATATTCAAACCCACAAGTGCCCCAGTTCAGAGCTTGAGCAAACGGTTGATCCCTGCAGGAGTTGTATTGACCAGAAGGGAATGATTGCTTGCTCCTGGTCAGTTACCATGACTTGGATTCCCTAATTCTGGCCATGCATATACTTTGCACTAATAATTACAATAGTCTTTGGGTCTACTCATGAAAATTTCATTAAATAAATGGAAAAATCTTCAATGGGATCAGGATATTTGACACAATGAACAAACCTAATAAATTAACAGAAGGGAGCCAGCTAGGATTGCTTAGGAATGACTCTAGGCAGAACCAATGCTGCAAATCAGAAACCCAAAATACAGAGATTTATGTATTTCCTCACTTCATATGGTTCCACATCCATTGTTTGAGGAAAGCAGCTTTTCCTGTGGAACACAGGAAAAAAAACCAAAAAAAATCTCTGGCAACCCTGGCCATGATTTTTTACCAATGCCATATGTCTGATTCATCTATGCCCTCATAAAGGATATTTTTATGGTCCCAAACACAAACCAGTTGTCATCAGAGAAACATGAAAATCTCATTTTCATTGAATTACTAGATATCTAACAGCTACTGTGAATATTGCCATATAAGTGAAGCAGGAAATGAAAACAAGTTATGGAAAATTTGGGAATTGTAGTAATTCTCCATTGAGTTAAACAAACATCCAATGAAGAAGAGTTTTTGACTTTTAATTTTTCTTACTTTCCATTTGTAAATTTTTGAAATTTGAATTGTTTTTACTGAAAGTGTTTTAAAACTGAAAAACCCAGAAAAACTCTGTCATGTTTGTCATTTGATCTAAAAAAGGTAATGCCAATAAAATGAAAAGCCATTTCAGAGAAGGACAGTGAGGTAGGCTAAATTTATGGATCGCTTATCCAAGGATGTACTGTTGCTTCCCATCTCTTGAGATCTTTAAGTATTTCTAAAAGGCATGCTGTGCCTGTAAAAAAAAATAATAATGAGCTGGATAATGGGGCAAAACATGTTATGCAGTCATTTAAAGAAGATAGTCAGAATAGCTGAAATATTCTTTTTTATTAAAAAGCACCATTAATCAATCTGACACGTTCTACCAGCAAGCAATACGGCACAGAATGAAGTCACAAGCACACATGTTCATCATCAAAATGATGGAGTGGTGCAAGAATGCTTATAGAAGACTGTGCATAATCTAGCAACATAAAATCCCTCTACATTCAAATATATTGAAGCCCAAAAGGATGAAGGGCATTTCCTTTCACTTTAACCCAATTATGACTCTCAAAATACTAGCATTTTCATGTTCCGTGTGATGCATTTACACACTGCTCCTTTGGCTTTTTTTCTTTCAGTTGTCACCATATGTTCATGACATATCTAGCTTAAATAATGTTACAGTTACCTTATATGGCAGGAATTTCTATTACCATCCAGTAAATAAATCAACTGAGGTTAAATCCACTGACATCAGTAAGGCAGCTGCATTTTGCTCAGAAATACGAAAACAGATCTGGAAGCAAAGGCTCCAACATTTGTCCAGTCAGATTCTGAAACAAATCACAACAAAGGTATTTACCATTGCTTTGAAGGTACCATGAGCATTAACAGCACCAGCCTCAGCTCACTTGGTGACCATCACAATGCCGTGAGGGGGTGGTCCCAATTTGTCAATATGCAGCTGAAAAGCCACCTTGGGCATTTCTCTGCTTCCATCTGCTCATTCCCACTCTCAAACCTGCAGCAAACAAGCTTTACAAACATTTTTGAAAATGCTTCTTGTTTTGCTTTGTTTTGATTGTGTGGCCCACCTGAAAATCCTGACCTCTAATAGGACAGGTGGAATGTCAGTAAACTGGGACACGGGGCAAGAACTTCTTTTATAGCTTTACAGCATTATCACTTCAGAGGATATCTCAGAATACAAGGTTTTCTTATGGTGACACAAGAGCTGGACTTCCACATTATGGTCTTCCACATGGAAAAAGGAAGCACCTCTGAGGAGATATTCCGTAATCATATCTCAATTTTATGTGTTCATTCTTACCAAAGTGGCTTCAACCAAATCCTTATCACCTCTAAAGAATTTATACAAGACTTGCTAATTGTTAGTATTCAAAATTATCAAAGTAGGCCCCCTCCCCAATTTCATTTTCCATAGCTGGGATTAATTCAGATCTATGGGATTATGAACAGGGTAGAGTATATTTTTCACTGAATGTAGCCTGAAGTGTTTGGCTTTTCCACAACAAAACTTTCTGGCATCTCATATAATTAAATGGAAAATGTGAGAAACTTCAAATCAGTAAATCATTTATATTAGGGGAACTAATAGGATTTGAACATGACTCATGCATTACAGTTTGAAGTTCTTGATTGTTGTCTTAAGTGTCAGATTTTTTTGAGGCAGAAAAGAAATTAATACCATAAAATTCTTCTAATAACAGCTTTTTTCTGAAGAAATACCCAGGGAAAGTTTAGTATGGTGTGAAGATTACATTATTATCTCTTAAAACACACAATGGAAACACTTGAAAAAAAATCACAAGAAGATTTATAACAAAAACATAGTTAATGTAACTTTATAGCAATAAATAGTAATAGTATAGATTATTTCTGCAGATTTATAGTAATAATAACCTCACTTGTTTGTCATGTGTTAAAAAACACTTCACAGTGACAAACACTGAGGTTTCTCTCTGTGTGTATATCCATGGGCATGTGAAAAGCATCTGAATAAATGTGGGTGTGCATATTTGTGCACTAATAACAAAATCATCCACCACAGACCAAATTTACTGTGCTGGCAATGACAGCAGGCAGCAGCTATGCATAGTCACTGACAGCATGACACAACATGAGAGTGTATAATACCTTACATCACAAAAGTTTTTTCCTAGCCTTAGGAAGCCAGGAAAAGTTTGAGAGGTGCATAAACCATGTATACCCTGGTGGTGTATGCAACAGCTCTTCAAAGAAGATTCTACATGAGCTACAAATTTTGAAAATATAAACTCTTCTGGTAATTTTGTCATATTTCATTAGCAATTATAGATTCAGCTTTCAGACAAGAAAAAGTTACTATATTTGAAGATACTGAGATAAAAAAAATTAGGCAACATTAAACAATAGTCCTCATTGTTTTCAGGAGGACTGTTTCAGGAGGACAGGAACAACTACACTCATTTTTTTCAAATCCTTAATGGTCCATCATAACATGTCTATATACGTAAAAGACACAAAATCAAGCCTGTTCTGGAGAAGTTAATGCTCATTTTCCTACCCATTTCTTTCAACAGAGATACTATACTCTGTTAGCCACAACTGCCTTGGGTCTTGGTTTGCACAGCATTGATAAGAACATTGTTTTGGTGCTCTAAAGCACGGGCACAATTCAAACACTACTTTTGTTCAAAAAAGAGGAGAGTTAAAAAGTCATGCTGGTTGCAGGCTGAGCCCCTCAGATCAGTAAAGAGTGCAGTAAAGACATCCCTCTTAAAAAAATCACTACAGTAGTTTTCCCTTCTAATCCCTAGAAAATGCTGAAATTTCTGCTACTCCTAGGAAACAGCAAATCAAGAAACATCTGAAAAAGAAAATTTGTAGTCTCATATTAAAACTTCAAGGTTGTGCAGATAGAGGGTTGTGCAGACAGAGGGCTTTCATTTGCATATTCAGTTTTGCACCCAGGTTCAGTTTAAACAACAATAAATCCCTCAAACCTTCAAGGTTTAGGATTTTAAAAGCCAGAACTACTTCTGGTCCTTAAAAGACTGACAAAACACTAAAATTAGTTACCAAAAAATCTCCCTCACTGCAATGTGGGTGTTTCCCTAATCTATGAACCACTATTGGAGTCTAAATTCACCTCCCTCCATTCACTTGTAGGGAGGTCCATTGTTGTTCTCCCCAAAACCAGCAAGAAAGAACAAAGTGTGACACTACAGTGTTCTGCTGCAGACCAGGAACATGTGTAACCCTAAACTATGGCATGAAATCAGGGTCAGGAAAGATGGGCATCCTCTACCTTACAGCTGCACACAACAACCTGACCACAAGGTTAGCAATGACAACCAGTAGTAGTCTCTGCTTTGTGCTCCATTTCATGATGTAAACATCTCAGCTAAGTATTTTCCACTAGTAAAGTAGGCAAAATAATAAGTTTCCAACTGTTTGTGAAGTAGAAAAAATAATACACAGAGAGAGAAATCCCTGAAACCATCCTCAAAATGAGGAAGAGCCAGGGTAATACAGGAGAAAAATTAAATGGCTGCTGAAGCCAGATAATCTGAGCAGTTGTCAGACTTAGTCCTATAAATATGCTGGGAAATGAATATACCCACCAGTGCCACTTGTAAAATTCCACTGCTGTTTGATAACATCTCTAAAAATTTATAGAACTTTAGGCCATGTATCTAAAAATAGCATCTATGGCATTGCTATCTTTTGTATTAGCTTAGATTAAATATATTACAATTCCACAGAGAGCTCTACATTTGCAATTAGTCTAATTCTTGGAAAGGAAATTTAGTCAAGCTTTCACAAAGCCCAATAGAAAGAAGATGATGAAGTTAGTGTATTGTAGCACAGCTGCTGACTGGGCTGGGAATAAAACATCTGACTAGTAAGACAAAACACTGGCATTCAATTTAAAAATATCAATTATTCTTAATTTTTTATTATTTATTACACATAAATAGTAGTGCATGCAGGATGCAGCCATGAGTCACTGCACAAAAATGTAGAGGAGAAAGTGACTCTGTCCTAAAGAGTCTCCCGTGTAAATGCACACCCAGGTGGTGTTTTTCAGATGGAAGTTATTGAACACAGGTCACAGCACACTGGCCATGGTACCAAGCCCAAGCTAGTGAACTGCGTTGAAAGTTAAAAAGAAAAGAGCCTTCTTAATGCAAGCTTGTGTCTTCCAGACAGGGAATTGACAAATCTTGCTTACCCTGAATAGCCAAAGCAGGAAAAGCAAGGAAAAAAATTGGAAGTGCCAAGCTGAGTTACTCAAATTCATTCAGCAAGGGAGCAGCAGTCACAAACAGAGCCAGTCTTTGTCTTCCCACTGTGCCAAGCTGCCACTGCTGTATAGTGAGATTAAAACAACATTAAGGAGAAGCACTTCACAGGAGTTTTGCAGTCCTGGCTCCTGGACATGTGGCCAGGCTGTCTCACACCACAGAGAGGGCATTCTTGTCCTCTGCATATTTGGAAACTAACAGGGCACCACCAACAACTCTGTCTATGCACACAGGATTTCTGTGGCAGAAAAAACAGGAGTACAGAAGAACCACCCCTTGTTCTGCTCCCATCACAAAGCTGAGACACAGCCAGGTGCCCTCAGGGACTGATGAGGTTCAAACACTGAAATACCTTTTTCCCTTTCTATAGCTCTGCAGCTGTTCATGGGAATGCTCTATCTCCACACATATTGCACAGACAAATACAGGATCACTCTAAACACAGACTGAAAATTTTTCTCTCATATCCAGGTCCCTGGGATGATTTAAACAAGTTCTTATGGATTATAAGACTGAAGGTTCTTCAAATTCAACATCCTACCTCCAAGAGCTGCCAGGTGTAGACTACAAATAGCGCATAAGAACCCAGTACAATCAAAGTGTGGTCTTCTCTTCTTTTGGGAGGTTTTGCCATCCACTGGAAAGGAAATTTCTGCTCTGCACCGTCATGTCTGAAGGCTACCAACTACTAATTTTTTTTCTTTAAAACTCATTATATCTTGTCTTTACTAGGGCGACAAACTCCAAGATTTAATTACCTGGTGTGCATAAGAAGCACTTTCCATGAGCAGTTAAATCTGATACTGAGTCATTTCATTGTTCATTACTTTGTCTTCAGTTTTGTGAGAAATAGTAAATAATCACCCTCTCCTATTCACCTCTTATTCTCCTATTCACTTTCTCTGAATGCAGTACCAGATCATTCACTCAGATATCCATTACTTTAAAGTTCAACTGTCATTATAACTCAGGGACAAAGCAGGGTTTTTTAAAAGTTTTGTTATGCCAGAAACATTCACAAGGATTTTTAATATCCTTTGTGAGATTGTCTCTGCATATATTTGTAATTCACACGTTTTGACTTTTAATAAAAATGGCTAAAACATCCTATCTGCATAACACAGATACAACCTAGTTTCAGCTCTCATTCATTATTAACAGATAGAACTCAGTTATTTATGAGAAGTTTCTTATTCACTTCTGTGCATGCTTCTTCAGCTTTTTTATTAAAAAAACACCAATGCAAAACCCCTTAATTCAGGAACATTTTCAGATTTCTGTTCAAGACATTTAATGCTCTTTGAAAAAACTACCTTTGATAATGGCATATACATAAAGAAGTTTGTGGGTTCGTGGTCTGTTTTGTTTTTCTTTTGCATTAAACTATACTCCAAGATTAGAAAAATATTCTATAAAATTAGGCTTATGTTAGCACCATACCCTGGCTCAATTATAGCAATTGTAATTTCAACAATATCTAAGTGTTTCATCTGTCTTGCACACTGTGTAATTCATTAGAGGACAGAACAAGCTGCTATCTGCCATAGAGGAATTTTTCCCATTTTTTTTTTTAAGGGAGTACCAGATTGCAGCCTTCATAAATCACTAGAAATCTCTTGATATCACTAAAGCTGTGCCCTTTTATAACCTGGGACATTTTGGTTTTACAGGTACTTTTAAGAGGCTCAGTAGGTGACACTGTAATGAAGACAACTGATTTTAGGTCTTCTCCAGCATGTGCACTGAGGAACTGTAAAAAAATACACCATTTGGTAATTCTGCTCATGCTACAAAGGAGAGTCTGCAGTAGTTAGGTCTCCATAAGCATTGGGAGTTTCTGTTTTCAGCTTCTCAATCCATGTCCATCCCACAGCTGACTCCCTGGACCTTGTTCCTGAGAACTGGCTGACATGGTCACCCCCAGAATATCAGAATGTAAAACTGCCTCAGTTCCTCTAGGTCAAAGTCCTGGCTTCAGAAGTAGCCGAAAGTGAACACAACACAAATAGCAAATACATATATGGAATTTTTACCAGAAATGTTCTCCCAGCTTTCAATTCATTTGGAGATGCAGCAGACACTCGGACACAGCCTTTAATTGTGTGGTCAAGGCAGCTATTCAGCCTGCACACATTTATAGCAGCATAACAAAGGGGTTTTACTGATACAAATAAGAGAAGAGAATGGCATTCACACCCCATTGTGAATGTCATTTTAACTGGTCATGAGAGAACCCA
Organism: Peucedramus taeniatus; assembly: GCA_013400575.1. Classification (NCBI taxonomy): domain Eukaryota; kingdom Metazoa; phylum Chordata; class Aves; order Passeriformes; family Fringillidae; genus Peucedramus; species Peucedramus taeniatus. The sequence goes on from WBNO01022993.1 coordinate 297,531, forward strand.
TTAAAACACCTAGGGCTTTTATTTGGATCAGGAGAAAGGAATCATGAGTTGCACAAAATGAAAAGAAAGTATTGATTTATTACAACACCTTGACTGTTTCAGTATCAGAACCATCAACTATAAGAAAAAAAAATCTGCTGGTCCTGTGAAAACGTAAGAACCCAGCCATCACCTTCATTAAGCTCCAAGCCCTGAACAAACCTTACAAATTCAGCTTGATGAGCAGAACTAATGGTCAATGGTCTGACAAAGCATTTTTCCCATGAGAAAAAGCTGATGAGTTGAAATGAAGGCATTTCATGAAGGTATTGATTTTAATAAAATTTTTAGGGGAAATAGCTCCTTAGCCCTAATAGGATATTAAATTCAGGACCACCAATACATCTAACCACTCGAGCATCATACAGTTTCTAATTAACCCACATTGCTCTGGCTGAGTCTGACTGGAAAACTAGACCTGTTTTGCATATCACAGTAATTATCCACTCATCCTATTAACTACTCTTGTATGGCTTATTCTGTCTTCTGGCAGGACTCTACTATTTTACACAAATAAATATCAACCCAGAGAAAGTACAGCTCCAGATGGAGCTCAAGATGGGACACTGAGATTTAGCTCCATACTCACTGAAGGCTCATTTTTATCCACCAGGGAACTCAACATGACATCCACTGTATAGCTGAAACAGCCTCAGGATTTCAGCCCTTCATCTTGGATTTTGGCAACCCAGGATTAAAGTATCAGTGCAACCAGGCCAAACAAGGGTTTGCAGTGAAGCCTCTGTGATCCCAAGGGACTGACCTGTCCCTCAGGGCTCTCTCCATAGAAACTGAGGCAGGATGAGGATAAAAAGGGAGCTGGTATCAGGGAACATTTAGTAAGAGAGGAAGTTTGTGAAGAAGGGAAGAAAGAACATTCTCCTGGGGGGAATGCTGTGTTCCTCAGGGGCACTAGAATTTGAAATCAAATGTTCACAGATTGATTTGATTTCTGCTTTCTGTCCAGGCACTTACTTCATAGGATCTGTAACAAACTGGCCCCTGCAGGGCTCACACAGGTCATGTCCTGACTGCTTTCTTCTGTGGCTTATTCTGAACGTTTTCAGATTCTGGTTCAGTGAGATTCCAAGGCAGTTCCTTGAGAATCCTCAAGCTCTTTGAACACACACTTCAACAAAAGCAAAGGCACTCAGTATCTCTCAGAAACAGGCTCTTAAACATGAAGGGCTGCAATCATTTCAAAGCATCAGGGAGTTATGCACTTAGTTCACCTGCATATTGATGCAGAACATAGACATTAAGCATAAGGCAGCTAAAGGCAATTATTCTGATCATTAAAAAAATCTAATCAGAATAACTTTGAATTTTGTAGAGACACAATCAGAGAACTAGTCACCTTCCCATTTTCAAGGAGACTTGTATATTTTGAAGCATTAAATACTAACCATTAGCTACTTTGTGCAATGCTTAAAGCACACAGGTTTTGTTTAGGAAAAAAAAGGTACAATTACACACACCAACACAAAACATTGCAAAATGTTAAAATAATACTGCAATGATATTTCATTCTCTATTGGGCTATGAAAGCAAATTCCTAGAAAAAACAACCACTTTTTTTTCCAGCATAAATAATATTTGAAGGGAAGAAAAACTTTGCTTTAAAACTGATTTACCCAACTACATCCTTCCTTTGGTCCTGGGACCATCTCTTTGGGTTGCTTTAGAGCAAGCACCTGAAGTTGCTGCACACTGGGGAACAATGTGCTTTGATCTCAGAAATCTCTAGTGAATGACAAACTAGAGGTTGAAAACCTGTTCTTCCCATCAGTGCACATTAGACAGGACAAAGCTGCCCACTCAGGGATGTTATGATGACCTCCCTGGGGTTAAGTAATCTGTACCAGATGAGGATCTGAGTAGTTATTGACTTAAGACAGGGCTCATAGTACACAATTCATATCACCTTCCTGTGGCAAGCTTGAGTGAGAGTGACATGCCCCAAACCTTATTTTCCTCTCTTTCACATATTAGCTTGAAGGGCAGGGGAAGGAAAGGGGCAGACAAAGCATTGCTCTTGTCCACTGAAACTCAGCTGAAAGCCTGGCTATCTCATGTGATGGTTATCTAATTGATTCAAATGTCACCTTCTTATACAGAGCCTTGTAGCTTTCCCAGACAGACTGTTGCAGTCTCCTCTATCATTTATATTTTTCAGAGGCTTTTCTTTTAGTCTATGAAAGGAATAAAATATTATACAAATTATCTCACTAAATTATTCTCTTTAAATGTCTGCCTTCCTTTTCATGTTTGTCTCTGACCTACTGTCGATCCCATTTACATGAAAAAATTACTGGAGCACTTCTCCTATTTCAGCATTCATTAGCAGCTCCAAGTGCCTGGCACACAACAGGGGTTTTGCCTACTATGCAGTTTGAGGAGGTTCTCCTCAGAAACAGGAGCAGATAATGAGGAAAGAACACAAATCTATACGCTTTCTGTCACCACTGCTCTGTTTACTTCAGCAAGCAGTAATGGGGAAATGTTTTCATATGCCAGCTTTTCTCCTGCAGTTTGTGTAGTCAAAGCAGTTTTAGGCCTGTTCTGTTTCTTTTTTTTTGCTGGTGTTTATTGCTCTTCTCTCATCCTGTACTGCACATATCAAGATGTTCCAAGCAGCAAAGTTTAAACACACATGACTCTATAGTTCTACTTCAGGAAAAACTGGGGTGTGTGTTAGGACTCAATGTGAAATGACTGCTCCAAGGACCTGCTTGAAAGTGTTATCCACTGAAAAAGAAAGGCAATTGTACTCAGGATTCCTGGAAATCTCTGCAAAAGTCAGGTTGTCTGGCTGGAAGAATGATTAAATAAATTTCTCTACAAACAGTACATATCTTTCTAACCACTGCCCTATGACACTGCTGCAGGAACATATAGAGACAGAAATCTCCCCTAATTGAAACATTTGAACTTTGAAAAATTTCCAAATGAAAATTTTCTGCATTGAATACTCTGTTTTCTTATTGTAGTTCCTGAGCTTGCCTCCCTTTTATGTCAGCTTTCAATGAAGGCTCACTCCACTGTGATTTTATCCTCAGTACCTAGCAAAAACCTCTAGTATAATTTTTTCTTAGTTGTCATTATGATTTGACTATATTTTATATAACATATAGCTATATATTTTAAAAACCTTATCCAAAAATAGAAGAGGCATTTCTGATGAAAAAAACTAGCCTGGGAAATAAAAACAAAACAAAACAAAACAAAACAAAACAAAACAAAACAAAACAAAACAAAACAAAACAAAACAAAAAAAACCCCAAACAACCAACCAAATAAAAAAACCCCCAAAAAAACCAAACCAAAACAAAAACAAAAACAAACCCAAAAAAAAAAAAAAACCCCAAAAAAAACAAAACAAAAAAAAAAAAAAACAAAAAAAACACAAAAAAACCCCCAAAACCAAAAACCCCCAAACCACCCTCATGTGGGGAAATAGAGAAGGCTGAATAAAACACATAGCTGTACTTCTGGGAAGGCTTGAAAGCAGACACACACACAGTCTGTTCAGCTGTCTCTGCTACAGAGGAGACAAGGAGAACACCACTATCTAGGGAAGGAATTGTTTCACTTGTCTTTTAAATTTGCTTTTTACTCTCCCCAGCATGTTGGGAACAAATTAAGATTCTTTCAGGAGAAAAGGCAAAGGAATTCTGTATAGCTGGGTCCTGGTTTCCACCCTTCTGACAGACTTGTGTTGATACCTTTCCCCGTGAAGAAACAAATCCTGACACACAAAGCTGTGTCAGGGCTACCCCTGTGGCTTTTCACAGCAAGGTCAGAGCAGCAATTTAACTTACTGTTTAACAGTCAGTTCTTAATTGGAAAACTATCCACTGTGACACTGGAGTAAGGGAGTTAATCAGCAGGCTGGTGCAGCACAGCACACAGCAGGTCCTGCCGAGAGGACGAGCTGCCAGCCTCAGACACAGGGCGAGGGAAGGTGGGGAAGGCACAGCCAGGCATGGTGAGGGCATTTCTGCACCACTGCAGCCACGCAGGGTGTGACTGCCAGGTGGGGGGCACTTGCTGATGCTGGTGGCAGCTGTGCGTTTGTAAGGAGTGCACATCAGCAGGTCTGTAAAAGTTACAGATTTTCTACAGCAGAGCTTTGGACCCTTTAGGGCTTTCATGTCAAAATACCAGCCAGTGTTTGCCCCCATTTGCCCACCCTGAGCACAATCCATACTGGTGGGTTAGCACTTCCTGACGCCTTCAAGCCCTCTATTTTACAAGACTTTACATTCCTTGTGGAGCTGGCCCTCCCCTCCTTTCCTCTATTCCTCTCTTCTATTTTAGCTTTTTCCCTAGAACCTAAAAAGAAAAATTAGCCTTATTTACTGTGCTTCCTACACTGGTAAAGAAAGCTGACAGGTGCATCAGCAACAGCCATCCAAGGGTTTCTGCGATTAAACACTCAACTTCGCATCAGAGGAGATGAAAGGATTTAAAGACCTAAATTCTTTTTTTTAACTCCTAATGAACTAACTTTAAATATTTAATGATTCTTAGAAAGCTTTTGAATATGTAATTTTAAAAAATGGTACTTTAAGGAAAAAAATTCCCAAAGTAATCCACTTCTATTCCTTTTACTAGCTGATTTCTTTGCTTTATCTGAAGTGACCACTTATCTACTCAAGGAAAAGTTTGGTTAAAGATTATTTAGTTTCTAAAAATAATGTTAGGAAAAATAAAATTAAAATCAACATTGCTATGTTTCCTTCTAAAAGTCCTCAATAATAATGTAACTACATATTGCTTATTTGTAATAAAGACAAACAAAAATTAAAAAAAAAACAAATTAAATTATTACAAAAAATTATTTTGTATATTCTTGACTTCCCTAGTTACACTAAATTATATAAAAAATAACATAAATAATATAGCTGTATGGGACAGGTCCTCATACACTGCAAGCTTAGGCATTTCCTTTGATCCATTCTCAATTCTAAGGCACAAAGCAATGGACTGGAAAGTGATTTCTCCTTCCCATGTGTTAAGGCATTGCACCTGAAACCAGTAAAAATAGGATCTCATCTGAATCCTCTTAAAAAACAGTGAGATGATTCACCAATTTCAGTGATTAAGACAGAGCCTTCCAGTGCAGTATCACATCCCTGTTGGAATGAGAATACTTTTTAAGACAGGTAAAAATCTTGACACTGGTACCTTGGTGCCAGTATCAAGCATGAATAATCCCTTACTGAACAGTTTTCCTACATAAGCCAAGTTATCAGCTTGTATCCTCTTAATGCTACTGAAAAAAGCAGCAGGGAACCCTACATATGCCACATTCATTTTTATGCAAGAAAGTCTTATTTAAAAACAAAAGTCTATAAGAAACTTGTATAATGAAACTGATGTCCAGATTTCTCTCAGACTGAAGGTCCTACCAGGCCCCACAGGATACCCCACTACCCACATCTTTCTGTTGGAAAATGCCTCACTGAAACCAGTGGTCCCTTTCCCCCAGTCTGAAAATGAATTTGAGCACTAAAAACTAGGATTTGATAATATTGTATATTAAGATGGAATAAAAAGTAATAAATTATGTCAAAATTGTCAACAAGCACTCCTCAGAATGGATGTGGGCACACATTTGGTTAGGAGAAGCCTGCTTTCCTTCAGGCATTCCTTTTACAAATCAAACAAGACAGGAGTCCATGCACCAGCAGGACTCAAATCTTCCTGCAGTCCCAAAGAGAACCCGCCTGGCACTGCTGGAGCTTGCACCTGGTACAAAAAGCCTGGGCCTGGGATAGCAAATGCCAGGTGTCAGCTAATGGAGAAAGCAGAAGGTAGAATGAAGAATCAATGTTTGGCCCTGAGCAAATCTCGTGTGAGGACAGGGGCTGACCCTCCTCCCCTTACATGGTGAGCACAGGCAGCAGCACGTGGCACAAGATCGATGATCCCCTCCCTGCACTGCAGCTGGCTCTCTCCAGGCTGGACAGGAGAGAGCCTTTCACAGGGTGCAAGGTAGCCCGTGCCAAATGGGTTGTGCCACTAGCAAAACACAGCAGATGGGCCAGAGCAGCTGCTTTGCAGCATGGCTTCATTGCAGAGCACGAGAGCTCTTTAGGCCTCCTCTTTGGGACTGCAGGAAGATTTGAGTCCTGCTGCTTATTGTGCACCTTGAGAACCCAGCCCCAGAATCTGCTCAGATCTTCCCTCTCGGGAAACTCCTGCCTGGGACTTCGGGTTTCCCAGCCCGGGAATTCCCCGAGTAACCTTTTCACAGATGGTTTAAGAAGAAGTCGGAGTCACTTGGCCTTCGTTCTCAGAGTTGTTTATTATTTCTTATCTATACCATGTTCTCCCTGCCCAGCCGCGATGCTCTCAGCAGGTCAGCTCAAGGCACACTGCCCGCCCCTGGGGCTGTGTTGTCTTTTTATACTATAAACTACGTAGACATTATTTACAGTTAATTTCCAATACCTATCACCTATGTTAGACAGTGAGATTCTACCTTAAACCAATCCCCAAGTGCCAACATCACCAAGAAAATGGAGACGATGAAGAAGAAGGAAAAAGGGCAGTACACGCCCAGATTCCTCCATCTTGACCCCCTGTACACTTCTAGACCACCCTGTACACTTCTTATATGAATCCTAATACTCTATTTTTCTACTTAAAAATAAGCTACTTATTTTATTCTGCTCTCCCTCGTTTGTAATTCTTCATATAAAGTTGGTAACTGTTTCCAGGGCTCGATTGAAAGCAGAGGGATCTTTGGCTCAATTCCAAGCTCTCCGAGCCCCCTGCCAGGGTCTCAGCCCATCCAAGGCAGCAAGAGGGATGTCCTGGTTTCCCACACTTCCCTTTTCAGTCTTGACTCAAGTCCAGCTCAGACAGAAAGAAGAATTAGAGAAAAAAAATACAATAGGAAGAACACCAAGGCTTTGAAAGAAGCAGCACCACTCACAGGACACATAATTACATTCCTCACATAATTACTTCTCTTTCATAGTTTTTCTTCTTTTCAATAAAATAAAGGCTATGCATTCAGCCAGAGTAATTAGATTTCATGTAATAAAATATTAGTGTTTAATTTTGAAGGGAAAAGAATAGAAATGTGGGAAGAAAGAAACACCAGCTGTTTTTGCAAAGGTAAAATCAAACAGACAATAGCAGCTCAACATTTTTCAAAGCCCTACCCACAAAAGGCTGCAGACCCTCAGGACTCATTCCCACCATCTCCCATACACATGAAGGAGCTTTCACTGACTGCACTTAAGTTTTCATCTGTTGACAGACCTGGAATAAAGTTTTGCATCCCAAAAGCAAGCTACAAATGCAAAACCAAAAAGACTGTTTGTCACAGGTCATCAGCCAATCTAATTATTTGGCTCCAATGATGCAATATTCCAGCAGGAAAACAGTATGTAATTAGGCTGGCCTAAACATTTTACCCAGAAATAAAGTGGAATTCAAACAAATGCTATGGGTGGACATAATCTTTACATAACAAACAGCAATTTAAATAGTACAGGTAACTTGTCAAATGCTATCACCTACATCAAAAATAAAGCAAGAAACAGTAAAGTTATACTTCAGAAATGCACTCTTTCCAGGGCCCAAGCCTGGAAAAGTCTCCAAGAACTGTGGATCAGTGGTCACATCATCCCAGGAATTCTTGGAGTCAAGCAATAAGGAGAGGTGCAGAAAGACTCAAAAAAGAAGACAGCAGGAATCATGTCCTGGAACAATTTCATGTTCACATCCAAAATCCTGTGGGAAAAAGGGTGGCAAATGTTCCGCGAGATTAACTGGGCTGGTGGCCAACTTTGGCCCACAGGCTGTAGGTTAGGCATTCTCACTCTAAACTGCAGGGAAATACAATGTGAATATTTGCTTGACTTTCTTGTTTTCAGACTCGAAGACTGGATTTTAACCCTACCTTCAATATCTTGAGAGCTACAAAGCAGCCTCCTGAGAAACCAAACCTTTCTTCAGCTTTCCTTGGGACCCCAGCCTCAAATCTCTCTCTGTAGTGATTAGGTTGAAGAGTTTGCTCTGATTCCTATCATCTAAGGCTCTTTGATTCCTTATCCTGCTGCCTGTCCTCCCTCTCATTTCTCAAGGTCAGAGCTTTCTCTGTAAGCAGTGCACAAACAAGTTACAAACTTGAGAACAAATAAAAAACCAGGACTGAGTTCAAAACTGCAAAGTACCTTGCTCTGAGACAAAGTCAGGCCCTGAGATTACAGACAGAAATAGGTTACAGTGGATGGAGGAGAGAGAAGGAGAGAGAGGATCTGTGAATGCAGCAGGGCATCTTTGTCTTGATTCTCTTAGCAGGTAACACCCCCGTCCTCAGAGGAGTTACCCTGAATTTACACTTGTACAAAAAAGAATTGAATCCTTTAGGTACAGCCAAGTTCCAACAAGCAAAGATAGATGAGCTGCTCAGGTACAACTGCATTTTCTATGTACAGTATCCAAGCAACCCAACAACAACTGTGATGCTTTTAGTACACAAAGATTGCAAAGGCAGCTTTTCTTTCCTCCTGTTCTTCCCTGTCAGAGGCACTGGACTCCCACTTGAAGCCTGAGCACACCTCAGAGGAAATGATGTAGCCAATCCAATAAAAGAACACAAGATTTGATATCCGATAAGAGAACTTAAGTATGAGGAACCCAAAGAAACCCCTGAATTCACCTGGTAAACAGATGATCAGCTGTGAAAGTAAACATCCAGAAAAATACAAAGGAAAGAAGAACTCACTGCTTGCCTATAGAACAAAAAGATGTGTTTTATTCCCAATTTTTCAGCAGTACCAAGAAGGTGTTTTCTGGAGCTCAAACACACTGAGGAGAAGAATCCACCGAGAACCTGGAGATTTCCCAGTCTGAATCCTCCAAGACTGACTCCTCCCTTCCCACTATTGTGACTGCCATCATAGGCACTGGATGGGCACTCCTGGGCTCAAGCTCCATTTTCAGACTCATCTGTTCTTGAGTTCATAAATTTCTATATTGATTATTGATATTTGGTACTCATAAAAAGCATGAGTATTTATAAGAAGTACAAAAATGAGGGCTGGTTGAATTAAAGATACAAAATAACTTCTCTCAGGTACTGACTGTTTAGGAACCTTTAAGTTCCTCATGTTAAAACAAAATTGCTCAGCTAAGCACTTGCCTAGTTTTACCACATCTTAAAATATACAGTACTTTACTATTGCAGGAGTGTTTTGTCATTTCCCTTAAATCATCCTTGGCTTTTAGTGTCAATTCTCATTTTGAACAGCTGCAAATGATTCAGTTGTCATAGAAGATGGATATAGTCATAATTCCATTTATAAATGAATTATTTCTATAAAGTACATAAAATGATTTTGAGCGTATATGTTTAGTATTAAGGCAGTACAGCTATGAAAATAAAGGCAAATGCCATAATCTCTCTGAGTAATGAAAAAGAGAATTTCATTTTGTAAGAACTATTGCTAAACTGTGCCCAGGGTTTCTCATATTTTTAAGGGAATCAAATAATCTGATAATTGAAGGGGGTGGAGGCAAAGTCAGGTTGGACTTGCTACCCGTTATATTTGATATTCTATGAAAAGCAATCAATCCTTCATGATTAATACAGAAACTTCCTCTCTTCCAAAAAAGCCAAACACATCTTCAAGTCCTGCTGTGTATGTCTCGATGCACCAAGTCAGCTGGAAAAAAATTGTGTTCTACCTTTGAAATAACAGAACTAGATCAGACTTTTGACCATTTAAAATGACATAAATACTCTAACATCAGAGTTAGGTTTTAATACCTCATAATTCACCTATTTCCCTTTGCAATCCTTTAGTTCCCAAAGCATCAGCTCCTCAGAGTTTATCAGCAGCTACTGAATCGAAACATAGCTTGAAGACAATGCAGAATGCTATCATGTTCTGGCCTGAAAGAACTTTCACACGTATGGCAGTTTTGCTAATCCAGGGAATTTAGTTCCTGTTTCAGGTCTTTCAGGATCACTGTTGTACCACAGACTCTGATGTCCCAATGGTTACACTGAAGTACACCCTCTTCAAATCCCCAAAACCATATTATTTTTTTGTGAGCTCAACAGTTTACTGAAGAAAATCAGTAAGTAATTACTCATTATCTACCCTGCCAAAAGCTCATGGTGAAGGCCTGGAAAACTTCCCAGCCATGAAAACAAGAGCATTTCCTTTATAATAGGGTGTAACATTTGTCACCAAGGCTCCTCATTTCCTCTAACCAGGTCTCAAGTTGAAAGGTGTCAGTTTGACACCATATGCAGAGCTGCTAGGTACTTAGATTGGAAGTTAGCACTTCTGTTCCCTACAGACACAAGAAGTACTCATAAAGGTTAGAACAGATGGTGGGGAAGTCAGGAAACATATGTTTTTATCTGGACACCTCCACACTAAGAAATGAAAGAAACCACCTCTATCCTCCCTTAAAGCTGCTCTTTGTTTTTCTTGAGTTCCAGTTTGACAGAGGAGAGCTCATTGTGTTCCCAGCCCTGCTTTTCACCAAGTACACTGATTCCACATCTTAAAACAAGCAGAGAGCCTTATCCCTCCCTTTGCTGATTTCCATCACCCTTGGGAGAATGTAACAAGCAATCAGGGAGGGAGCTCTGCAGTTATATGTAGTGCTGCATGAAACTTGCTGGCTGCCTTGCAAAATTGTAAACAGAAAAAAACTAGAGCAGATGAATCAAATTTTGCCAGTTACTGCTTTGAGTTTTAACTGCTCCAACACCAATTTGCAGAGAGGCTCAAAAGACACATAAACCTTCTACTGGGACAGTAGTAATGCAGACAATGAAGGGATACTTCCATTTTTGTCAATCATAAATATTTTGCCTTGAATGAGAGGAAAAATTTAAAACCCCGAATGTTTAAATTACAAACAATAGTTCTAGAGTGACCAATTTTCATCTGCTCTTCCTGTAAAATTTCAAGGTTTTGTTGAACTATCAGTTGCTCAATCACTGTATGATTTTGACTCAGATATCACAGAACTTCACAGAACTCACAGCAGAATTGCTCCATTTCTCTGTGCATGGACATCTCTGCTCTGATTCTGTTTTAAAATATACCAAAGCCCTCTCACCTATGGAAAATTATGGTAATGTGATAAACATCATCATAATACATTGCTGCTAAATCTACTCTGCCACTGTTTCCACCTCAAAAGGCAGAAAGACAAAGTGTTATATCCTACATGCACAAGGATCAAACTGCAAAATGGCTTATTTTAGATGAAAATGAGGAAGGATAAAAGCTTCCCTCAAAAACTACAGCATTTCTGCTGACACACTAAGAATACACACCAAGAGAAAAATATTTGTCTCCGTATAAGTGTTCATAGAAGGCTGATTCCATTTCCACAGTCCTCTTCCCAACACACAGTAAAATGTCTTGATATTTTAAACAACTAATTCTCTTTCATGCTCCCCTGAACTTGCAAATACCTTTAATCAACAGTCAGATGCTTTCCTTTGTCACTGTTTAGTTATTTTATAAACACTTAATCTTTCTGTCCAATTTCATTCTAACACATCATTAATCATTGTCCCCAAAATTCTTCCTCATGAGGATGGAGCACGAACGCTCGACAAGCACGCACTGCTGTGCTTCAGAAACACCATAATGACAATACTCTTTTTAACGATTAAATCCCAACCTTCTTAATGACCATAATGGGATTTCAAAGGAAAAACTTGCTGGAAACACATCTTAACTCATCTTAATTCCCCAGGCAGACAATTGAGAGGGATGCAGGCAGTTTTCTGCTACCCAAACAGTCTGCAGAGGGTTATAGGCAACTAACTCCTGCTTCCTGGAGATGAGTGAGCCATCAAACCAGTGACATTTTCCAAGCTATAGGTTTGGTGGTGAATTCTACAATTCCAGGGATGTTCAAATGTACAAAATTATGCAAAACTTGTCTCTAAGGGCAGTTTTGCATTGTGACTGGTTATGGAACATATCGGAAAATGCTCTAAAGCCTAAATACAGCAGGGTATTCAAGGAAAAGCACATCCCAAATCCTTGCAGCATGAATATTTGCCATGCTGGACATTGCTGTGATATACTAAAACTGGGGAAGGCTTTCTTGTCTTTTTTTGCCATGGATTCTAAAAAATTCATGCTTGTTGGTGACAAGCACTTCTCCAACAGCAATCACAACACATATATGTACACCACAATCATGGGACTTATCTTATTAAAACAAAATTTAAATAGTTTGAGAGTCCCAAGATCTTTTAATTAAAACATATCTCTGTCCTGAAATTTAAATATCTCTAAAAATCACTTAATGATTCAATAATTGCTGCTCATTTGTTTTTTTGCTGTCTGAAAGGAAGAAAGTGCAACTTAAAATATTACTTACAATTATGGATTACTCAACACTAGCTGGAGGAAAAAGATTATTGATCACATTTTGCTGTTACTACAGCATGAGTAGATGTGACATTTCCTTCACAGTTGTCTCCAAACAGACTTTGTGATTGTTAGGACTTCTACAAGCTGGTTAAAAATCTTAAAAAATACAAGAAAAAAAAAGGGAATGCACATTCCTTAACCAGAAATAAGTTTCTTGATGACGGTGTTCTGCCTTCATTCAAGAATATTTTGACTAGCTGAACCCCAAAAGATTTCTTCACAATATTTTGTCAGGATTTATTCCCCAGAAAAAGTAATGGCTTTCAATTTTTTATTGCTGCCTTTTGACAAACTGAAGATAAATTAAAAGTATTCCCTCTGATGCATTAAGGTAGAGTATCATTCTTTATGCTCCAGTTACTGAAAAAACCAGAGTAGTGAAAATAAATGAACTAAAAAATTCTATGAAATATACAGTTCCTTTAACTCTGCAACCTGGGCAGCTTTTCCAAAATCACTAGCTTCAAAAGGTTCTAAATATCCTAAGAAGAATAGAAGATGATACTCAGGGAGGACTATGCAGCAAAGCTATTGTGCCCAAGTCTTTTTGCAAGCTTGACTGTTTGCTTGACAGGTAAATTGTTAACGCCTGCTTTAAAAAAATCCTATTGCACAAAACCAAAATAGACACCAAACCCAAAAGTCAAAAAATATATAGAAGATAAGGCTTTTTAAAAAATGGTTGGTATTCACTATGGAAGAGATGCAATCTTTGACAAACACTGGTGACATAAACAGGTATATTATAGCAAAAAGGGGGTGGTGGGGCACTTCCTCCTCCCCCATTTATTTCTGTCTTTCATGTCAGTACCTGTCTGAATGGTCCATTCCCACACTTATTGCTTTGTCTTGAATCTACTGCCTAGAGAATATCTACAGGGCAAAATACAGATATGTAAACAACCCATTGTTCTTCAGCCTCTGAGACACTTCTAAAAATTTCTAGAAGTTGTACTTGGAGAGCACACAAGAGCTGAAAATCATTCAGCAGTAAGAGGGAGAAAAGGGAAGGTAGAATTTACATGGGGCACAAACATAAATGTTATGTTTGTGCAGAGAAATATTGTGTTTGGAATCCCTGTGACAAAAACTACTGTTCCACTTGAAAACCTGCCTGTCAGTATAAGAGTGGGACAAAAATTTGGAGTTTTTACTGATAATGAGACTGAACAAGGGCTGAGTTCAGACACAGGCTGTAAGTTAATCAAGAGCATGCAGGAATACTCACACAAGCAAAGGCAGACATGATTTTGGGCTGCACAGGCAAAACCCAGTAACTACCACCAGGCAAGCACAGGAGCCCTGCTCCACATGACCCAGATCTGACAAGGCTGACAATGTCACATCATCACAGCCACCGCTTCCGCAACACAGCAGTCAGAGAAAGCTTTCCTAGAACCAACAGCAGAAACAAGTGAAGGGTTAATTTCCCTTTGAGTGGAACATGACACACAACAGCAATAAAACTTGCCAAATAAAATAAATTAGGCAGCTAGAAAATTATCTCTAATTTAAGAGATTAGGCATAATGGTGCTCAGCTCTCCTGAACTTAAAGTCTCAGTCTCTCAAAGAACTCAGCACCTTATGCTGTGCTAGGGGAATGCTGACAGGCAACTGAAAGACATGCTTATTTCCCTGTGCTGAAAAGCACACCTCAATTCCAATGAAAAAAGATAAAGTGCAATAAATATAATAAATACATGCAGCTTGATCAAGTAAGTGAAGGCTAAAGAGCAACAAGACTGCTTTAATGAATTTTTTAAAATAAACACCACCATGGAAAAAAAAATTAATTCAACATAAATAGCACTAATGGAATGAGAACAAACACATGGAATATTTTTACATATTTTATTATATAATATATATTAATATAATAATAAT
>WBNO01022994.1:0-18639 GCA_013400575.1 Peucedramus taeniatus
GCATTGATTGTACATAAAACCTTGTGCAATCTTCAATTGCATATTTTCAATAAACATGTTTAAAAGACAGATAAATTGTGAAAATTATTCAGTATGATTTAAAAATTTGCTATGATTTATTTAGGAAAATATATTTTAAAAATGTGATTGTTGTTGATCTTTGCTTTACAGACAATTTTACTTTACTTTCTATGTATCAGTTTGAACAACCTTCTTGTAGCTGATTTTAGAAATTTTAGAGTTATTCAAACAGCAGGAAACTGACATTTTTCACAAAATGGTGTGGTAATTACCTTTCTCTGAAAAATACATGGACATGCATGCTTTAAAGTTGCATAGTAATGCTTGTGTCATATGCCACTATATTGTACCCTTTGTGTGTGAATGAGAATGTGAAGGCTGAAGCTAATTTGCTCAAAAAGTTTGGATGTATTTGTGATTTAAAAAAGTTATTGTCAAAACCAAGATCCAATCTTCAGAAACTCAAACACCTTTAATTTAAGAACTCAATTATTAACTGTATTTAATTAATTATAATTAACTTCATATAGCTAGCAGGCTTGGAATTGTATGCACAAAAGAAAAATTAAGAATTTTAATAAAGTTTGTTCTACAAAAGAATAGAACTACTCATACATGGTTGTCAAAATGTTTTAAAGTGATTAATTTAAAAGAAAGAAGTATCAGCAAAATTCAAATTCTTTCTCTCTCTCCTCCTACTCATTTTCATTCTTTTATTATTTCTTTTAGCAATGTCTTTAGATAAAAATCCCTTGACTTTCTGAGGTGTTGAAAATTTTCAGTTAACTAAAAAGAAGATAAACTGAGAAGACTAAACTCCACTGTTCCATATTGTAGTGACGATGACAGTGTTTAGCATGGCTTGAAATAACAACTAAAATATGAAATTAAGAGGAGGCAATGACCTGAGATAGGTAATATTTCCCAGATAGGGTCACAATTTGTCTTAAGGAATCAGTGACTCTTTCATCAGAATGCCCCAAATTATGTAAATACCTCTACTTGATTTCTATCATGCATTGTGTAAGAAAACAATTAAAAAACTTTATAACAAGGAACTTTAATGGTTGTATTTGAAAAAATTATAATGTGTTCCACTAAATGCCAGAAAGCATGAATTTAGCAAAATAGAGAGCAAACTATTTTTTTTTATTTCTGTATTTTGGTTAATTGTACTTTTATAATACAATAAATTTTGTTTTTTTTTCATGAGCTTTCCATTTTCATGCTTCCTGAAGAAAATCTTACCCTTTTCTAGAAAGTGCAACTATTAATTAAAATAATAATACTTTTTTTTATAAGAAATCCATTTTATAGGCTGGACTTTTACAATTTTACAAGCATAAGATAATAAAATAACATAAACAATTACTTTTTTTTGTTGTTCTTATACCCTATTCAGATTGCATCAATACACATTCTAGGTGTTTAATTATTTCACTCTTGTTAATTCTGAAGACTTGGAAAATTTTTGCCTGACTAAAACTTTCAATTACAAACTGAACTGGGTAGAAAAACAGAACAGCTATACTTAGAGGAAAACTATAACACTCTTTACTTAAATTCTGTCTATCCTTTAGGCAGTTTACCTCTTTTACTGTCCTTTATAAAAAGGTATGGCTTGAAAATATTTGTCATCTTATCAGGGGGCAAAAAAGGAGGATCCAGCAATAGAGGACTTCTAAGACATTTTCAGATGAATAGTGTGAAACATGATAAAAATGTCAGTTTTTCTCTCAAGTCTCTTTGAAGAGCTTTCCTAGTTTATGACAGCAACAACAGCAGAAACCTATAATGACCTTTGATATTTCTAAAGTTAATTGTTTTTTGTGAGCTAACTATAAGTATGAAACATTTTCTTCGCTTCACTTAATTTGCACTGTACTTGTGCAGTATATGATAATGTCTTCTGAGAGAAAAAGAAAAGAATAGTTTACCTATTCAGTGGGGTAGTGGAATGATGGGTTTAGTCTCCATGAGGCTTCTGAAATACCTTTGCTTTTAAAACTCTATATACTGAAAATTGGCAAGAAACCAGTATCACAACTATAGGGATCACCGGCAAGCACAACTGAAGGAGTCATGAGAACCATTAGTCTAAGTTTGCACCAAATACTAGTCACATGTGTTATCTCCTGCTATGGATTTTTAAATCTGTTTCGATGTTAAAAGACTGTCTAATACTTGAAACAAATTGTTATAAGGTTTTTGAAAATGTGAATAGTATTTGCTCCTGCCTAAACCACCAGGTAGTTTCAATATGGACTGAGATTGCTTTGTAGATGGCTTTTGGGGGATCATACTAAGCAAAGTATATTGGAACAATTTCAGAGAAAATATGTTGACATAAGCTTTGTGTTGTTTACAAGTGCACTGATTTTTCTTTTTTTTTAATATATCTTGAGATCCGTTTTTTTCTTGCAACCTACTTCCCATAAGAAGGGAATCATCCAAGTTCTTATATTTTATTTTAAGGAGATATTTCCACCTCCTAGACTGATTGCAGCCTAGCTCCTTCTGCATTCATGTTGTTGCTTATTTAGGCTTTTATGACGGATGTTATTGTTTAGCATTCCAATCCCAGCTAGAGAAGTAATAGGTTCTCTCTCTCAACTCCATCTCTGTACATGCTTCCCCATTACATACTCTCAAATAACCAAGGAAGTTGTATTTTGGCACTATGGGAAGTAGATGTGTACTCTATTACCCTGGTTTTCTTCTACATGCTGTTATGTTTTGAATGTGCTCTTCTTCCCATTTGCTAAATAATCCAACTTTGTCATTACTAATAAAAGAAACAAGTAGCTCAAGCCTCTCTTTAGGCTGAATGCAGGTATACTTAAATGCAGGAATAGATTCAGTAGATAGTGTTGGTCTAAAATACAAAAAGAAAAAAAAATCCCCCCGACACTGTACATGTGCACTAGGAAAGAAATCTGCATGGATGACTCTTCCTAAGAGCCTCAAATACTTTAGGGTGAGTAACCATTCTCTCTGCACTGAAAAACTGGTGAGACTCTATCCAGTATGTGATATTTTAGGCTTACTTAAATAAAATAGTTTGCTCTTCTCTTAAGCAAAGGTATTTTCATGATTTTGTTATCTGAAATATTTAGTAAATACTGAAGAATTCAGTGTTTGAAATCTTTTTTCTGGTTTTACTCTTTTACTGTGTAGGGGAGAAAAAAAAGCACTGGAAAGCAGGCATGAAAGAAAGGTCAGTAGTTTTGCATCTGCAGTTCTATATTTGCACAGGTTGCTAGGCAATGTGAGAAAATCATAGCTCTAAACTGCAAGTGTGTTTTCAGACATCAATTATTAAAAAGAAATCAACAACTGTATTTAGTAATATAGTTCAGTACAATTACCTTTCATTAATGCTACTAATCTTTGACAATTATTAGGTGAAATTAATATTACACAGTCTGCATTTACTTCAGAATTGGTGGGCCACTCCCTTGAAGGATCAGCTTATCTTTGTTTTGTCATATGATGAAAATTTCTTATTCCATATTTGAACACAGGAACTTAAATCACTTTTTTGCATTTTTTGCTTCAAGAGCCATTGACTATCATGATACATGTCATGTGAGACTGTAAGAATGTAGTTTTTTCTAGTTTTACAGCTTCTGTTGGAACAGAAAGCATGATTTTGGCTGGCACTTGGCAGGTGTAAGCCATCTAATTTATTTCTGATAAGGACTGAGGAAGGGCTTTCAAAATATTTACAAACTATAATATCAGTGTATTAGGCCTGAGCTGTATAAGAAGGGAATATAGAAAGAAACTACAAATGCAAAGGAGAGGGAAGAAAAGAAGACTGGAATCAAAGGAGAGGATGCTGTCTGCCCTGGGGCACTGTCTGAGGCTCTGCCTATGTAGATTTGGAGGCACAGTGACTCAGCAGGGCTCCTGGGGATGAAATCGTGGTGGGGCAGAAGGTGAAAAAATTTTTTTTCTGCCTCACAGTGTCACTTCCTATTTTACATAGTGGATGAACATGGAGAAGCACAAGATCTAAATGCTTTGGAGCCTGTGCTTCATTCCAAATTTTCTGACTCTGTTGTTGGTAATCAAGATCATTTCCTGAAAAAGTAAAAACTTGTAACAGTGAGAGAAAAGGAACTGTTTTTATGAGTTATATGCTAATTTGCTGTCTTAATATTTTACAAAAATAACTAACTTTAAGATAAATTAAAGCATTAATTCAAGATTTTCGTTTCTGTGTCATTATACAAAATTCTGAATGTTCACTTTATCTTTTTTTCCCTCTTAATAAATTCAATTCAAAAACACACATGCAGATATAGTCTGCTAATAACCTAGATTCTGCTCATTATAATTAAATGTCATCTGAGACAAACAGTCTCTTATGATTCCTCCCTGTTGCAGCCTGGAGGGGTTCAGTTAATGCTCTGTATGTTTATCTCTCAATGGCTCAGCTTAAATCAGTTTTAAGCACAAAATCTCTTTCTGAATATATGAAATGCTTGTGTGGCTACATAGAGCTAGAATTTTCAAAAGCTTGTGATTATGTTAATATAATCCAGGAGGTGAATATGTCTTTTCCTAGCTCACCTGATCACATCAGAGGGCACAGTTCAGAAAATTTACACCAAGGGGCCTTGAAAGGTAAGCCACCTAAATCCTCCAACATTTGCATAAGTTATAGCTGAAATGAGAGTTTAGTTATTGAGGAAATAGAGAAGAAGCAGAGGTAAAAATTATAACGTGTTCTCGTAAATGGCAGAAACTATTTTTAAGTAGGAATTTTTTAACAACATAATACAAAGGAATACCAAAAGAAACCTCAAGTCTAACATTAGGCTTTCTTAAAATAACAGCAATGAAGAGAAACCTGGTTCTCTGGATCCCAGCTCCCCAGGAGACTAAAGTCTTTTTCAGCTAGATAATATCAGTATAAGTGCAAAAAATAAATATCAATAATGTTTGACCCTCTTATATGGAGATTAGATATTGCAATCATGGTCAGCATCATTTTGCAAACCATTTAAAAGTTTTGTTCTCTGTGAAAAAAGTAGAATTGCCTCTCCAAAATAGCTTCCATGCTATTATGCAGAAGTGTTTTAATTGTTTGATATTCCCGTTAAAAAACAGATTTTTTCTGTGTTTGTGTGTGTGCTTGTGTGCATGGGTGCAGTGCTGTGCAACAGCAGTCTGTACTCACCGTACCTTTTGAGGCAAGGTGGATGCCTTATTCCTATCAATGACTACAGAGGGCTTCAGAGGGCCATTTGGGAAAGAAAGATGTGCAATAACTGCTCCTACAGTGTTTTGTGTGGGCTTCTCTGACCATTCCATTTATTACATAAAATGCCCTTAACTGACTGGTTATACTGGCACTCACTAAATAACCCACATTTTTCTTTGGTTTGATAAATTGTGTCATCAGCCATTTGGAAAGGCATGCTCTTTTGGCAGTTTTTTTTGTGAGACTATTTTAGCATATTTTAGTGAATTCTGTGAGAATTCTTCACTGATGTTTCTGACAACACGATCTTTTCACAGTAAATTCCCTGGAGGTTTTTTCAAATATTCAAATAATAAGAGTAGTATATGTGAAAAAATTAATAGGGTGAAATCAGTTGGATAGTTGAGGATGCAGAGAAACAAGAAAAATATTTCTACAATTTGTTGTAGTGCAAGTCACATTTCCAACACTACTTTAGCAAACTTTGCTATTTTTTGTATGTAATACAGTATTACCTTTTTCTAAACAAACAATAGTATATTCAAAATGCAGAAAATATTGCAAGGACTTTAGAGATATAAATTTTGTCTATAGTTATGTAATAATATTTTAATACTATATGAAAATTGTGCATTTACTTCTTCATCAGCCTAAATTAAACAAGTCTTTGCACCATTTCTTTCATGTATAAAGAAATGTATTCATATATTTCTTTCATGGATAAGAAAAGTGAATGTAAATGAAAATCGGAAAAAATCTAAAATGTATAGCACTCATTAAAGATCAAGGAGAATCAACTTCAAAATGGAGCACAATCTAGGACAAAAAACACTAATATTTTCTGTCTTATACCTCTTCATTTGGAATGTAGTCACTACATCACTTACCCTCAGTTTTATTCAGTACTGCATCTCTTATACACTCAATGTAAAACAGAATGTAAAGGCTGCTTGTCATTGCACACTTCTATATTAATAGTGGTCAATACAGAATTTCTTGATTACATTATATAGTGAAATTTATCTAATTATATTAATCTAATTATAGTGTATTGATCCAATGCTTTATCCATACTTCTTATGTATTTATTTCATTTCAATGACTTTAAGAAAATACTGGAATTGGTAAGACAGGAGAGAAGAGATATCATGTAATATTTTCCTAAGTAGTGTAAATTGTAATTCTTTAAGGCATTGACAGGCTGAAGTTTTCAGGCTGAAATTTTTTATCTCCACTGCCTGCTTCATGGCTGACGTGTTTTCAGTTGGTTATATAAGGAAACAAGACCTGTTCAATCATGCTGTAGTATTAGTCTCCACTTGTTCTGCCTTCAAGAGCCAGTTTTAAATGTTTCAATGACATCGAATTAACACAGACTTTGTAAAAACCGTCAACTATGTAAAGGAGAAAAATTAAGCTGCTGTCTCAGCTAAGGGGTAGCAGAGGAACTGAACAGACTTTTAACTCTGTTAGCTGCCAGCCAGCTTGCACACAGCTATAGAACAGTCACAGTACTTGCTGTGCTTTCACCAGTCAGCATGTTAAAAAGACAGGCAAAGGACCCAGCAGGTGCCTGGGATAAAGGGTGTGCCTCTTAGCACTTTGATAACAGTCTACCCCAATTGTGCCATATTATTCTCATAGCAGTGTAGTTTTCATATGTGCATATAAAAGCTGCTCTGACCGTAACTAGAGGTGCACATTTAACCAGGATTAAAACCTTATCCACTTATGATTCCATTAACTCTTTGTTGGAAAGAAAATAGCTGGTTTTGAAGATTCTGACTCTGCTCAAAATCCCTGTCAGATGTGATGCCTTTATTGCCCTAGTGGCCTTATGTGCCCCCTGCCCTGTCCATGGATGAATCCCTTTGAACTCAGACCAGGATAGCTGGGCCCTGTATGAGCTTTCTTTGGACTCAGGCCTCCATCATTGACTGGGTTTCCTACACACACTTCAAATCTATGCAGTGTAGCAGTTTTGTCTCTCCTCTGGGCCTTGAACCTGTTTGGAGGGTAGCCTTGTCTCTCGAATGCACTTGGATCTGTGTTACAGCCTTGTTTCCTGACAGCTCTGACTCTTCAGTGAACCTTGGATGTACATGGTAGGTGGCTCTTCTCCGGTCCTGTCTTTGTCCACGTCTACTGCTATTCCTCTCTGGACTCTGTTGCACAGCCCCTGGGACTGGCTGGAGTGTCCTTTGTCTAGGGGTGCAGGAACACCTTGTTACTGTGACCTGGTGTGGGATTGTGTCCTATTGGTAAAAGCCCTATCTGCAGGTGTTTCCCTTGGCTCCTGGGTCACCCTGTCTCTTCCAATGGTATGAAAATGTGGTGAAGTTTTCCTCCTTTAGTTTGCTTACCACTAAGGCAGGAAATCTCCTGACATAAAATGACTTTGAAAAAAAAGTTAAGCATAAAAGAATACGAGAATTATACGAATTATACGAATACGAAGTTGTTTATGGAGTCCTCATTTGCCAAACTCTTGTAAGATTTCTGTCTGTGTCTGTTGCTATAATTACAATATTTTGCTCAGGGCGCGGTGATGCGTATTCAGCAAATCAGCAGGCACATTTTGTTGTTTGCTGTATAGCTCAGACCTTATTTCAGTCACATTATTTGAACATGGAGATATGTGCGACAATTTTGCATGTACTTTTCTGTGCTAATCACTGTTATACTGCACAGGCACTGAAATAATTATACTAGTTTTAGCTTGAGTGTGATTATTTTACTAACTTTTTTTCCTTGCATAGTAACTGTCCAAATGCAGAGGGGGCATTATTGGGCAGAGATTAAACAAATTTATTTTTCTTTTAATGGAAAATAAGCAGCTTATGCCTCCTGTACAAAAAAAGTCAGGTTCATGGACATTGTAGATTTGGATTTACATGCTGCAAGCTGTTGGCTTGCCTCTTCCTATATGCCTTCATGATGCTTCCAGACCATGAATTTATCAATTTCTAAAGCCCTTGGCTTTTTATCCCACTCATTGCCTTTAAAATCTGTCTCCCACTAACCTCATATATAGGGGTCAGTATTCATAGTTTCAGGAAACTGAAACTCAGAGTCTCAGTGGCAGGGAATTCCAAGTAGGGCCTTTACTGAGCACTTGTGAAAAGTTTTGTTTATACTCACAACCTGACAGACATCACCAGAGGTCTGTCACCAGACCTCTGAAGCAGAGCTAAAAGCAATTTGCCCATGAGCTCTTTTGTAGTGTTGTCTTTTTCCTTTGTCTTACTCACATTTCCAGCACTTGTAACAAAGAAGCCAAGTCTTTTCTAGGAATGTTTGTATTGCAATGCATATTTATTAATTTCTGAGGTAATTCAACCCAGGTTTGGCTCAGAAAAAGAATAGAAGATGTTCCACAGGAACTTGGCCCTCTATAGATCTTCAGTAGGTTTGCTTTCTAAGTAAAGCAATGTCTGCAGGTAAACATAACAGTTTCTGTTAGGTCATCTGCAGTTTTATATGTTTTAAAATTATATGCAATAAGAGGGAAACAAAAGGCAATACATCACCCTTGGCAGCTGTGCTAGGGGACAAAAACAATTATCTGTAGCAAGGCTTTCTGCAAAAATAATTTCCAGTGACTTGCATGCAGTGTTTTCACTAATAGAAGTACTTACACAGTAGTTGTTGCTGCTGTATGAGCCTGAATTTACAGCTACTTAGCAGGGGCAGTAAGAGTCTACTAAGGAATGCTTGTGACAGTTTGACACTTCTGACTAAATATGCCCGACACTAATGAGACATGGATGGTTAGTGCCAGCATAAGTTAGAAGAAGTCTAAGGATGACCTTTTATCATAGCTGTTTTGGAGGAGTTCTCTCCATGCTTGAGCTTAGTTCATGCTAGAGACTCACCCCAGTAAAGGCAAACCAGTGAGGAAACGCCTGCTTTTGTGAGATGGGCATGAGACCATGCAACCAGACTGATGAGCTGGCACCCCTGGTGGGTTCTTCATGCACCCATTCCATGAAATGAAGTTTCTCAACAGAAATATCTCAGTCTGTGAGACAGCCTCATTTTAAAAACCCCTTGCAAAAAGGGCAGCATGGAGCTGTGGTGCCCCATTAAGAGAATGTCTCAGAACTTGGTATTGGGTACAGCATAGGGCAGAAAAATCAAGGTCTCAACTCCTAATCTTACCATTTATGCAGCACTAGTGGCACTTCTGCAATGGAGGCACCTTCTTCATTCCCGCCATAAAGCAGTCCCCATGCAAGAGTGGTCTGACTTCACAAATGGGAGGAGGATGAGTTTAAAAATCTAACTAGAGGTTTGATGCTGTAGAAATATTCTGAACAAAATCATACTTGCAAAACAAATTAATTCATTTCACTATTGTAGGGGCTGCAGAGTATTTCTTCAGGGTGTTGAGAAATGCAAATACCTTGTCTGGAACTTAAATAGCTTGGCAATAATAACATGGGCCACGTAGTTCACCTCATTATCTGCTTCCAGAGTTGATTACAAGAAGAAAAAATGTATTGGCCTTATAATAAAGAGGTTCAACACTAATTGTGTAGTATATCAGCTGAATATTTTATAGAGGTGAGAGCTGCACACAAGTTGTCTGTATAACTTATCTCAACAAATCATTATGAGAGGGCTGGGGAGGAAGTACATTTGACAGAGACATGAATTTTAGAATACCTGTGCTGTATTTAAATTTGGATGTTATTCTATCACAGCAATCTTCATTACCTGCACTTTTTAATTTTAAGGAAATATTTCCCAAGCTAGTCAGAGACTTCAAGACTGGGGGCATCCTCAGTGGCAATGATTATACATTGGTGGAGTTTGGAGTCCTAAAGGATATGGATCACATATAGAATAACATTAGGTCCCTGAACTTTAGAAAGCAAACTTCTGGCCCTTCAAGGAGATAGTCAATAGAATATCCTGGAAGATGGCCCTCAGGGACAACAGAGCAGAACAGAGGTGGCAGATCTTCCATGTAGTGCAAGATCTATCAATCCCCAGGAGAAAGAAATTGGGCAAGGAAGGAAAGACCTGGTATGGATGAGTAGGAAATTGCTGATCAAACTAGATGGAAAAAGCAAGTGCTTAGGCAATGGAAACAAGGACAGTAACCTGGGAAGAGTATAGAGATGAAGTTTGGATGTGTAGGGATGGAATAAGGATGGCCAAGGTGAAGCTAGAACTGAACCTGACAAGGGATGCAAAGAATACCATGAAGGTACAGGTATATAAACCAGAAAAGGAAAGTCAAAGGAGTATCCTCCCAATAAATAATGCTGGCAAACTGGTAACAACGGATGAGGAGAAGGCTGAGGTACTCCTTTGACTCAGTCTTCAATGGCAATCTCTCTTCTCACACCTCCTGTGTGGATGGACAACAAGCAGGGTGGGGGCAGGAGGAGCAAAGTCTGTTCTACTCTAAGTAAGGATCGCTCTATGTGACTTGATGAGAGGCATCCCAGAGCCCTGAGGGCACTGGCTCATGTGGTTGTCAGGCCTCTCTCCGTGATATTTTAAAAATGCTGGCAGTCAGGTGAAGTCCCATTTAAAGTCCCAGGTGACTGGACTAAGGTAAACATTGTAAACCCATCTCTGAAAAGAGTAGAAAGGAGAACTGGGGGAACCTCCAGTCTGTCAGCCTCCTCTCTGTGTTTGGGAATATCATACACCAGATCCTCCTAGCACATATGCTAAGTCACATGGAGAACAGGGGGCTGATTTGGGACAGTTGGCATGGCTTATTCAAGGGAAGGTAAGCAACCTAGTGGTCATATATGACAGAATGACTACATCAGTGGACATGGGAAGGATTATTAAAGTCATTTATCTGTAAAGCCTTTAACATGAACTCCCAGAATAACCTTTTCTCTAAAAAAGAAATGAATTTGATGGGTGGACTGTTTGGTGGATATGGAATTGGTTGGATGGTCACATCCAGAGGATAGTGATCAGTGGCTCAAACTCTCAGTGGACATCAGTGACAAGTGCTGTTCCTCAGGGTTCTGTATTGGAACCAATATTATTTAATATCTTCATTAATGACAAAGTGATCAAGCACAGCCTCAAGCAAGTTTGCAGATGACACCAAGCTGAGTGATTCTGTTGATGCACCCAAGGCATCCAGAAGGAGATGGACAAGCCAAAAAAGTTGGCCCAGGGGAATTCCATGAAGTTTAACAAGACCAAGGGCAAGGTTCTGCACCTGGGTTGGGGCAGCCTTCAGTATCAACCCAAGTTGGGGGATGAACTAATCAAGAACAGCCCTGATGAGAAGGACCTGGGAGTGCTGGAGAGGCTGGACATGACCCAGTCATCTGGACCCAGAGCCCAGAAAGTCCTGGGCTGCATCCAAAGCAGCGTGGGCAGCAGGGTGGGGGAGGGGATTCTGCCACCCTATGCTCCGCTCTGGTGAGATCCCACCTGCAGTGCTGTATCCAGATCTGGGATCCCAGCACAGGGCATGTTAGAGTGAGTCCAGAGCAGGCCACCAAGATAATTAGATGATGGAAAATCTCTTCTGTAAGAAAAACTAAGAGAATTTNAAACTAAGATAATTTGGATTGCTCAGCCTGGAAAAGAGAAGGCTTGTGGGTGACCTAATTGTGGCCTTCCAGTACCTGAAGGGAGCCTACAAAAAAGATGGAGCAATGTAGCAATGTAAATGCCTTTACATTTTTCATAAAGGCATGTAATGAAAGGACAAAGGGGAATGGTTTCACATGGAAAGACAGCAGGTTTCTATTAGAAGGAAAATAATTCTTTACTGTGAGGATGGTGAGGCACTGGAACAGGTTACCCAGGCAAGTTGTGGATGTTCCATCCCTGGGAGTATTCAAGGCCAGGTTGGATAAAGCTTTGATTAACCCGGCCTAGTGGAAAGTGCCCTGTCCATGGCAAGAGGATTGGAAATAGGTGATCTTTAAGGTCCCTTCCAATCCAAGCCATTACATGATTCTTAATTCAATAATTTTACTTACTTATGGAAAGGGAGGCAGTGTGCAGTGATGAGTTTAGATGTGTGCTCTTGCATGTTTAGCGATTATGAAGAGAACTATGCTAGTAGGTGCAGCTTCTTAGGTATTAAACAAATCTGTATGCAATTTTACATTTTCTTTACCTGTCTGCGTTATGTATTGATGCTTGGGTGGTTTAGAAAAAAATCTGCAACTGTATATGGGTATTTTTGTACTGAATAATCAGTCTGAAGGAAACGAACTTTTCTTGCAAGACTTTTTCTCACCTTGACTCAGTTGAAATTCAGTAGATCATTCAGGTGCTATTCTTAATCCAAATAATATTTATTGCTCCATTCTGTAGTAATTGGCAAATTCTCATTTCAACAGTGTTTATTTTATAGCATAAGACAAGTCTTGACCTGCTGGTTTGTTCTTATTGAAGAATCTGGAATTCAAATCACATATATAAACTAAATGGCAAAGAGCACAGTAAGTTCAAATTCTGACCTCATTCTGGTAGGTTACAATGACTGTGCAGAGGTGGAAGTAAACCTATAAATAAAAACAATTTCCTATCTGCTTCTCATTTTCAGTAGGTCAGGATATAGAATATATCAAATATTACTGATTTATAGCACTATATCTTTTGTTGTCTAAAGAAGTAAATGAACATCTGTACTCCAAGTTTCTCAGCACACTAATCCATCATAAAATGAGAAACTTGGCAGAATGTTTGCCCAAAGTGTAACTCCATGTGAGTTGCATGTAAGTAATAAAAAACCCCAACTGAATTATCAAATAAAGATTAAAGGATAAAATTGGATGTAGAGAAATGCAATATATTTTATTATGCCTAGGAAAAAAATGAATTTTTCTTGACTAAATACTTAGATCAGTTTTATTTTGGAGTTTCAGTTTCATACAGCAGGATGCTGTAACAGTTAAGGTCACTGCTTAATGTGAGCACAAGCTTATCTCGCCTTTTCTGTGCCACAACAAACATTTATAGGTTTAGAGAATTAAACCCAGTGACTATCCACACACGGACTAGACTTCTACTACCTAAGTTACCATTTCCTATCAATCAAAAAGCTGACTGAATGCATTTCTTCCTTGTTTTCTTTTGTTAGTAAATTGCACTGGTCAACATTGTACCTGTTGTAAGAGAGAACATTATTTCAGGGAGAAACATATGTGGGAAACCCTTAATCAAAACTTTTATTTACTGAAGAGGTGCTCATCCATTTGTAGCTACATGAACTCCTTATTCATTACATATTTCTTCAGATCAATCCTGTAAATATCTGATAGCCAGAGAACCAGCAGAAGAGACTCTTCCATAGTAGCACCAGCTCTGTGGAAGAGGAGAGCAGCTGTCTCAAGCTGCAGTTTGAGTATTCTGATGTGGGATGATGAAGTTGCTCAATTGGAACAACTTTCTGCCAGTAGCATTCCTAACACTATTAACCTGAGTACAGGCTACATGTTCCCAATGAAAGAGAGAAAAACTGCTTTATTCAAAAATAGAGCAGTAAATGCTGATCTTTCTCCCCTGCCAAAAAGAAATCACTACACATGCTTTCTTGTAGTGAGGTACTAGCACTTCACAATCTTGCACAAGATATGATACTGAAGAGGATGACTGGTATAGACTTCTTGTTTTTCTGGAGAAATCTTAGAAAAAAACAACCAAAAAAACCCCCCAAACCAACAATGACAAACCAAACCAAATAAGTCCATATAAAATTTTCCCTGAAAAGCCCTGTCATTTTGCCACATGTTAGCCTTTAGACATTTTTCTTGCTGGCTAAAAACGGCTGAATTTCATTTTTATGTGTTGGAAGACCTTTTTGCATTTTGCAGTTATAATAGCAGAAATAGGTCAGGGAACAGATGCTCTGACTGTGGAGACTTTAATGGTGTCCTAGACAACTAACAGTTCAAATGTCTAAGATCCTGTCCACGAATGTGATAACTTAAATGCTCAGTTTCATAAGCTGGCAAAACAAAACCTCAGTAAGCACTTTTATGTCTCTAATTTCTGACAGAAGATGTTTTTTCTTCAGTCTTTCTTAATTTCTTTATTCAGATAAGTGTATTAAAGATAAATGTAATTTTAGAGTTTTGATTGGTCCTTTTGATACATCTAATTTAGGAGCTTTTCTTAGTAAACTTGAAACTATATAAATCATCTTTTTAAACATTGTTTCTCACATTATGAATTTGGTGCTTGGTTAGTACTGAACTTTTAGGAGAGTAAAAGCCTTTTGCTAATTCATAGCTTCTGGTTCACTCAATATTTTAAACAATGGCATAATTTTTGGTAATGACTTGGTCAGTCAAGTATGTTCCATTTCAATTTTGAAATAAGAAATTATGAAACTGAATGTCAAAGCAATTATGTTGGAAATAATTTAGCTAGAGGTAATTATAGCATGAGATTGGCTATCCAGGCAATTATTCACTAACTACATCAACTTTTGGGAAAATTATGCAATTTTTTTAATAATCCAGAAGTGAATTTTCTTTGCTCTGTGTATGCCCTGCCTATGATGTACATTATTTTTCATTAAACTTTATGCAAATAATCAGTTATTGTATCATGCTTGAACACTGTTTCTTCCTGCAATACCTGTTTAATTTCTTTCAGTCTCTGACATTAATATGCTTCCAATTCTTCCTTTGCATAGGAGGTTATTTGTTGGTAGCAACTAAAAAAAGGATATTTTTTGTGGCATGAAAAGACATGTGTTGGCAAAGGCTTGTAAGAGCTAGATAGAACCAGTTTGTTTGTTTGTTTTCATTCCAACATTTAAGCAACATAAGTAGGGTGTGTTATAGCAGTGGTGATACACAGCACTGAAGTTGTGTCAATGACTTCAACCTCCTAGTTGTAAGTGCTGTTAAGAAAGAAATTTTAAACATTTTTCCAGCAAAGAATCTCCTTTGGTTTTAACATGTGTTCTCCCCCCACACACCTTGGCAGTCTTTGAAATACCAGTTGAGATGTATCCATCTGGTTTTTTTGAAAATAAAACCCAAATAAAACTGATTATATTTATGATCTAATTAATCTCTTGAAATAAGTTACACAGCCATATGAAATTAGAATGCTCACACTGTTTAAAAAAATCAAGAGATTTAGTAATAAACACTTACTTTCGATTTCAAAAGATCAGTAAGGTCAGTAGAAATCAGACATTGAGATATGACATATCTGAGAAGCCCAGACAGTGACCCCTAAACTCTCCAAACCTGACTAGACAAAAAAAGCATGCACTGTGGTTAATCAAGCAGCCTATTACATTCACCTACCAAATGTATGATTACTTAGAAATGTAAACTGCTTCTGAAAGAAAAAGTGATTTGGGAAAACTTGCTTTTGAGACAGAAACTGTCTGTGATTAATATTTTGACTACACTAATCAAAGTTTGACAGGACATCTGATTTATATGTAATTCTGTTCCCAGACTGTTGAAAGATAGAATATTGAACACATGGGTTCGTGATGTGGGGCACCACTTGCAAAATCTCATTCCCTGGCAGATTTATTTTGTGCTAGATGCAAGAATTTTTGTTAGTAAAAAATATGAACTATTATGCAACTCTTGTCTGAAGTTTGGAACAGGGCTTTGCTCTGAAGTGGTAACTGACTTAAAAAGTCTATGTTATGTAGAACAATGATTTTTTTTCTGTCTAGAGATGTGGAAAATATTGACACCAGAGATGAGAAATACAATACATGAAGATGAGGAAAATCAATTTATTGCTTGAATTTATAATTACTCTTCTGAGCAGAGGAACATTACTTCAAAATATATGTACCTTTCTTTAACTCTGTAAATTATTGATTTAGATGGGTATGCTGTAATGATGTGACTGAATGCTATAAGGAGTATAAAATAAAATCTGGAAATGTTGGTAAAAGATGAATTTGATGGTGGGAGATCACTGAAATATCATGGTTGATTAAGTAAATTAATTAAATTTATTGAGATAAATACAGTCCTGCTGATATGTTTAATGGTTTCCTCTTGGTGTGTGAAATCTGACAGAAATTGACAATTGATTTCTATTCACCACTTTCTTCCGTAGACCAGCCTTCAAAAAGAAATGTTATTGCTCTGTGATTTAGACTACATTTATGTGTTGACTTTCATTTCAAATTGTGCTGTTAATATCTATGAAAACTTAAAGCTACCAAGAAGCAATATGTATCATTTGCCTAAAATTCAAATTTGTGATCCAGGCATGGTTTTGACTGATTTTTGGAAGCAGAAGTCATCTATCAAGCACAAAGGATGATATGAACTTCATCATTCACTCGCTATGCAGGAATGTAAAGAACTTCCCATATGCAAATCTACCGATTCACAGAAAGCATAAAGAAGATGTTCTATATGTGAAAAACATCCTTCATGGGAATTGTCTATCCTTTTGTTGAGGTTGATATTACTTAGGGGGACTGAGGAATGGGAACAAGCTGACAAACTCCCTATTCACTGTGTGGCACAGCTGACCCAGAAGGTCCCAGAAGCCACAGTCCAGAAAGGTTTCCTGACAGTTTGACCACCTTTCTTCTTTTCAGACCGTCTACCAGACTGCTTTTGGCTTCTAGAGCCTTTCCCAAGTAATCTCTCTGAGAACCAGGATATACCAAATGGATATTTAGGTTCATTTGTAATTAAAAATTGTGAAATATGAAAATCCTATTTTGCTCTTTGTCCTGTTCTAATTTCAATTTCTTTTTAAATATTAAAATTCCTAAATAAAATAGTGGTAGGGATGTATTACTCACTTCTACTATGAAGTAGCTTGCTTATGTCAATGATTATAGCATTTTTTCCAAGAAACAAATACGTATCTATCTCAGCTAATGGGCTGCAGGAGGTAAAATTCTTGGAATGATATTGATATTTTACACATGCAGCTTGTGGCAAAGGATGAAAGTGCTTTCTTGACATAGAAAGAAAGCTGTAGACTATCTGCTTTCACTGGAATATTGTCCTTCACTAAGTAACATTTGTAAACGAACATATTTTGCTTTTTTAAGAAGCGCTGAAAGTCTTCCATGTCTAATTTGAAGAAATCATAGAAGCATAATTGCAGGCCATACAAATAGTGATTTTAATTTTTTTTTATTTTACTTTTAATTCTCTTTGGATGCTTACCAGGGAAGCTGGGCACTGGAGCTGGCAAGCTAAGGAGTGTTTTTTCTCCTCTAGAGAATTTGCACTTCAAAATGCAACAAGACAGGGCAAACTAGGGGATATAAATGGAGACAAGAGCATGTTGACAGTATCTTGTGGTTATTTAGTAAAGTATGGCCATATCTGAGTTTATTTTATTTTACTTTGGTAGTTTGAGGCTTTTGAGGAGTTAGAAAGCATGAACTTTATATGAACTATGGTTTTCTGGGTGCCTGATGGCTGAGCTGCAAGGCTCTCAAGCTGCATGTAATTGAAAAGACAACATATATTGGTGTGTCAGGAAACATCACTTACATCTTTTTATGCTGCATTTAGATCTTATGGAAACTTAACAACAGGCACTCCCTCAGGTCTAGAATAGCCATTATGAATGGACTCCTACAAACAAGTGAACAAATACTGACTTTTTTAAAAAAAAAACTGTCCTCTGGAAAACAAATTTTGGTAAAGTCAGTGGAAAAGTACAACATTAGGGATTTATTATGATTAGCACAGCATGTTTTCAATAACAACTAGTCCTTGACTTTGTGTTCAGTACCTGAGGTGAGGGATGAGGACTGGGGTAAATAACTCTCTTCTTCTTTAGTCATGCTTTAATTACCATAGCTACATGAATGGCGAAGAACAACATGCTTGAATTTCCAAGTGTGTGAATTTTGATCTGCAAAACATTTCCTAACAGATAGTGCTTAATAGGACTCAAAACTGCAGAGCTGTTCTTCTAAGGTCCAAAAGGTGAGAGTAACTTCTGCCTCCATTTTTTTTTTTAAATATGGTAGATCTCAACTCTTCGTGTTTCAGAATTAAACAGATGTGAAGTAGTTTCTTCAGTAGATTTCACAGAGGTTTAAGACAGCAAAGGTCTATGAGTAGTCTGAAAATTGCAGGATTAGCAGGCTGTTAAAGGGTCTAACTATCTTTTGCTAAGGTTGATGAATTTGGAATGCTAAGAGTCTTTCTCAAGGCTGTCTTAAACATTTTTACAGTAACAAGATAAGTAATATTGAAGCTGTTTTCTTAATGACAGTTCCCCAGTAAAATAATTAAAAAAAAAAATAAAAAAAGACAAGCTTCTGCAGCACCATAAAAAGGGCTGAACAGTATTTTTCTTGGAGAGGTACAGCTCAGTTTCTCACAATAAGGAAATTGAATTTACCTTAACCTAGTTAGTTGATTTTTCTTGACAAGTTTCTGAGGTGCAAGACAGGTCTTAAACATGCTAGGGTTGATTGGTTTGTGCAA